>PVIR01001491.1:109206-122151 GCA_004026965.1 Petromus typicus | reverse complement strand
ACAATACTGGGTGTGGAGACCCACACCCAGCAGCAACCAGTACCACATACCACAGTGCCGGGCGTGGTGGCTCACGCCTGTAATCCCAGCACTCGGGAGGCAGAGGCAGGAGGATTGTGATGTGAGTTTGAGGCTGAGCTGAGGGCCAGCCTGAACCACAAAGCGAGACCCTGTCTCAAAAAACCTAAAAAAAAAAGAACAATTTTTTTCTCTCTCAAAAGTTAAGATCATTATTTTTAATTACCACAAAGTATTATGCTACAGAGGTATCATAATTTAACAGTCTCCTTCTGATTTGACTGGTAGTTTTTATTGTCATCTTTTGTAAAAATGGTGTTATAAATACCATCATACATAAGTATTTGGGCATTTCTCTCTTTATTGCCTTAAGGAAAGTTCCCAGTCATGAAGTCATTGGGTCAAAACACATGACTATGTTTAATTGGTATTTCCCAAACTGCTCTCTAAGGAGCTCACTCTGATTTAGGCACAACCTCCCTGTAGGAAGGTGACCAAGAATTCAAACAAATATGACAGAGGGCTAAAGAACACACTAGACCCTTACTAGAAAAGATACACATTATTTTAAATGGCAGCCAACTTCCATAGCCTAACTTGTTCTCCTATGGGATTAATTCCAGGGAAACCTAGGTTTGGGTAAATTACTTTATCACCTGGTTTCCTTTAACTATTTAGAGATTATTACCAAAAAATGATCTGATCTGAGATATAAGAAGCTAAATGTTCACCGACTGTTACACATGACTTTATTTCCTGAGATATTTTCCTTCTATGACTATTCTTTGCTTTTATAAATTAAAATCATACAAAAATATTAAATGCTTAACTTGCTGAAAACATTCCAGATCTAAGTTTTGTTCAATAAATGAGACATATCTATTTTCGATAAAAAGCCACATTCAAGGCAATACCTTGAAACTCACTCTTTTTCTCTAGTACTATAGATGGCAGAGCTAAGTGTAATGCTAATATTCCTCTTTCCCAAATGGGAGAACTGAAATCCAGTGATATAAATTGACTTTGCTCAACTCAGCAAATAACAAAACCACCACAAAATGGCTGTGTGTGTGTGTGTGTGTGTGTGTGTGTGTGTGTGTGTGTTGACACATCCAACTATACTTTAAAAAAAAAAGTAGACTGGATAAAAAAAGCTGTGGTTCTGCTACAGAATAGAGTATTACTGTGCCATAAAAAATGGTAAGTTTGAATCATTTATACTTAAATGGACATACCTTGAGGATATCCTCATAAGTGAAACAAATAGGTCACAGATATGTAAATATCACATCTTTTCTCTGGTATGAGAAAATAAAGATATAAATGACTTCTAGAATGTATGTTATATATTGTGAAATAGAAAATACTCAAAGTGAAATAGGGTAAGGGGAAAAATAATGAGATTATAACAAAAAAAGAAAGGAAACAAAGTCTATGTATATAGGGGGTGAGGGTGGTAGGGTGGGTAGGGCTATGGGAAAAAATGTGAACTAAATATTGTCATATACTGGTACAAATTTTCATTGTTGAGTGCAATCATGATGTGTACATGTAATGTACCAATAAAATTTCAATTAAAAAAATAATGCTTCCATTACACACTTCCACAATGAAATCTTTCTGCAGATGATGGGCAGCTGTCAGAAGCAGACTGCAAGAAGGAGAGATCTTCTGCCAGAGTACTGAAGGACAGATGGCTCTGCATGCTTTGAGTTTGTTTGCCATATGCTTGTTGGTCCACCAGCCTTAAGACCATGAAAAGTCTGAAACTGTACACCCACACAGATCCCAAACACAAGAGAGCAGAGTTGCTATTGGCCAAATTGCATGTCTATAGGAATTGGGTCTAATTCTCCAGCAAAATACTAAGAATAATCAAATTAGAAATAATCACAACCCAATCTTTAAAAAAAAAGTATGTCGATATATGTTTCTCAGTTCAAAATCCTAGCTATTTCTTAAGTTCACCTCAAATATTGTCTCTTTTTTGATTTCCTCGTGTGAGAAACCTTTGCTGGCAAAATGTTTCACTTCTTTCTCATCACACTTAACATGAGTAGCTTGTATTAACATCATTTATGTATGTGTCATACTCCGGCCTCTGTGGGCTAAAAGTTGAGCTGAGGAAACCCCCCTCCTTCTATTGCCCTATTGTCATTTTTTCTTAATACATGTTTTTGATACATATTGAGCACATTCACTGTGTGTCACGCGTTTAGGTGCGTGATATACCTGAATTCTTTTTACATCCTTTTTCCTTTTCCAACTCCCAACTTGACTTAGACCACTTCCTGTTTACCAAAAATCTATTTCTTCTTTACTCTGATCTGTCACTTATTTTCCATTGACTCATTCATACTCTTGGTTTCTCATATAAGAGAAATCAAATGATATTAAAGCTTGAGTATCTGATTTGTTCCTCTTAAGGATATGGTCTCAAGATCGTCCATATTCCTAGAACACTCAAAAATCTCCTCCCATATGGCAGAGCAGTACTCAACTGTGTATAGATATATTTTATTGATTCATTCATCCGTTGATGAACCTATAGGCCCCTTTCATTATTTCACTGTGAGTTGAACTGCTATAAAATGGGTATGCATGTGTCCATGTAACAGAATGCCTTTAACTCTTTCAGGAAGGTACCGAGAAATGGAATAGTTGGGATGAATGGATTTTTATATTTCCAGGGAACTTTTTAAGGAATCTTCATTCTGATTTCCTTAGTAGCTATTCATTTTAGTTATCCATTGTTGATTGGCTCTTTTATTCTGTGAGGAGCTTAATTTTCTGCGCTTTCAGTATATTCTCAGTATATACTAGATATTAATCCTCTGTCCAAGTGCACTTTAAAAAGTTCTTTCTTTGTTCTGCTGTTTCCTTTTCTGTGCAAAAAAAAAAAAAAAAAAAAGGTCTAGATCTTACTTTGTCATGTAGGCAGCCAGTTTTCCCAACACTGTTTATAAAAGAGGTTTGTTTCCATGACCTCTACTCTGTGCTATTGGTCTACAGTTCTGTTTTTGTGCCAATACCATGTTGTTTTTTGTCATTATAAATTTGTAATATAACTCGAAATTGAAGATTGAGATACACCCCATTTCACTCCTAGTCTCCTCTGGTTCTGTATGAAGTTTAGGGTTACTTTCTCTAGTTCCATGAGGAAGGTTATTGATATTTTAATTAGGATTTCATTAAATTTTTATGTCAATTTTGGGAATATAGCTATTTTGACATTTGTTCTGCATATACAGACATGTCATGCCTTTCCATTTTCTGATGTCTTCTTCAATCTCCTTTTCCAGACTACTGTAGTTTGGGGGGGGGGGGGTTTGCAGAGACCTTGTGTTTCCTCAGTTAGGTTAATTCCTAAGTATTTAATTTTTCTTGAAGCTCTTTTAAACTATCTTGTTTTCCTCATTTCTTTCTAGGTGGGTTCATTATTGATGTATAGGAATGCTATTGATTTTGGGGTTTTGTATCCTGACATTGCCAAATCTGGTTATTATAGCCAAGAGTCTTCTGGTAGAATATTTTGGGTTTCTCTAGATAGGAACGTGTCTTCTCCCAAAAAATGATAATTCAGTTTCTTCCTTTGCTGGGCATGTCTGTTTTAATTCTTTCCCTGGCTAATTCAAGTAGTATCAGCATACTGAACAGGAGTGCTGACAGTAGACATCTTTGTGTCATTCCTGATGTTATGAAATTGAGATTAGGTTCTTCTATACGTATTTTACCTCAGTGTCTTTATAATGAACGTGTGTTGATTTTTTCGAAGGACTTTTCTGCTTGTATTCAGACAATCATGTGATTTTTGTCGTTGGTTAGGGGTCCTATCCCAGGTTCCATTCACTTTCTGTGTACAGATGTCTGTGTCAGCCCCACCCACAGAAACAGTAGGCGAATGTTTGCTCTCTTCTGGCTTGGCTGGGTCACTCTGACCTTCTCTGTATAAATGTCAAGGAACTGACATGGGTCTGCTTTCTTCTGCAGCTTGCAGCTGTAGGTTCCTGCACCCTTATGAATGCTGACTTACAGCATTTCTGCTGTTGTTGTTCTCCTCCTCCCTTCATACCCGTCATCATCATTAGTACTATCACTATCTGAACTGGAGAAAGTTTCTCCCTCCCCGGTCTCCCACCATCCATTGGCACAGAAGCACTGAGACAGATGCATGGATGTGCTATGATTAATTCTACCCCATTGTGTTCCAGCTCCTCTCAGGTCCAGGTTGGAAATCTCTCACTACACCACACCCAGAGGGGAGAATAGTGTGTCTGTGAGACAAATCCAGCAGGCCATCCCTGAAGGGTCAGCTCGCTTGGCCCCTCAATGCTTTCCCACGATGACGTGTACACAGGCTGCCCCAGATGTGGGGTGGGGAGTCACTTTATACAAGCTCTAATTTACTGGATTTTTTTTTTTTCGGTTTTTTGAGACAGCGTCTCACTTTTGTGGTTCAGGCTGGCCCTGAGCTCAGCCTCCAACTCACATCACAAACCTCCTGCCTCTGCCTCCCGAGTGCTGGGATTACAGGCGTGAGCCACCACGCCCGGCACTGTGGTATGTGGTACTGGTTGCTGCTGGATGAGAGTCTCCACAACCAGTATGGTATGTGGTTACCGGGGATCGAACCTGGGTCCTTGCGCTTGCAAGACAGGCGCCAGAACCACTGAGCTAAATCCCCGGCCCCTAATTTACTGGATTTTAATCTATTTGGATTCTCTTTTCTTTTGTTCTCCCATATTAAACTATCTTTTTCCCCTTCCCACACTCAGAGGTTTCACACTGTCTGTCACCCTAAAGCCCAGTCAGCCACTTTCTTCCTTCTCACAGTTCTTTGTACAGTAAATCACAGTAAATTCTGCCCAACAAATGTTTCAGAATAACAGTAGATAAAAATTTATCCTACAGGGAGCCAGGAATTTAGCTCAGTAGTTCCAGCACCTGCCTTGCAAGTGCAAGGGCCCAGAATCAATCCCCAGTAACTACATACAACAATGCTGGGCATGGAGACTCACACCCACCAACAATCAGAACCACATACCATAGTGTCGGGTGTGGTGGTTCACACCTGTAATCCCAGCACTCAGGAGAAAGAAGAAGAAGAATTGCTGTGAGTTCAAGGCTGAGCTCAGGGTTAGCCTGAACTACACTGTCTCTAAAATAAAATAAAATAAAAATCTATCCTACAGAAATGCTCCTCCAAATCTATTAAACAGCTTGGATATTAATCAACAACTTTCTTGAACTTTAAAAATTTCCTCTAGGAGCCCAAATTGAATTATTAACTCAATGTAGATTTCCCCTAAAATACAAAGCTTAATTAATCAACCTTTACATTTTTTATTTTATAAATTTTAAAAGGGCCACAGTGGGGAAAGATGATTGATGGCACGTTGTGCTAACAGGTTCACCTATCTGGAAAGTTTTCTTGTTTCACTATAAGACAGCTAGATTTTTAGCATTATAAATATTAAATAACTATTCTATCCTCATGCAGGAAGTTTGAAATGCAGTAACTCACAGACATTCTTAAGGGCAAAAATAAAGATACTTCCCTTGTCAAGATTACTTTTCTCCCAGAAACACCTACTACCCACCACTGCTCTTCATTAGAACTACCATCTTTCCCAAGGACTTGGAAAAGATTCATCCCTTCAACAAGAACCATAATTCTCAGAGAAGATATCCAGAAAAGAAGAAAACACAGTAATAGTTTATTTTTAATAATAAATAGTAAGACCTTACTGATTAGTTTTGAAGTAACTAATTTGGTTTCTTATTACAAATGGAATGTGCCTGGCAAAATAAACACTCAGGATCTATTAAATACCTGATTGGCAATACAACTCAGGGTCAGGCAGACAGAAGACTGGAAGAAAATCCCCTCAATAATGGATGTAACCATGATCATGTTGAATTACAAGATGTTCTATGAAAATAAATTGCTATGAGGTCATGGAACCCTAACAACTAATCTACTACATGGGGGACATCAGCACAAAGCTGGGGCACATGCATTTCCAACAGTCAAGAAGCTGGAACAGAGGTCACTTCGGTGCAGCCCTCTCTTGTATCAAACTCTGATAGAGATGAAACAGACTACAACGTCATTTCCGTGACCACAAAGCAAACCAAACACAGTTTTCAAATGAGCACTCTTAAAGCTAAACAAAGGAAAATTAGAGGTGTGGTCAGAAACCAGGTATGCATAAAACTTCTTGTAAAGATAAGGAAAACCTGCCCTAGGTCCCCAGTCCCTGTGTGTGGGGAAAAAACCAACATGATTTCAAGAAAAGAAAAAAAAAAAAAAGATTAAGATTCAGGAGGTATGAATTCAACTCTGAGTTGATTACTAATGAAGGCAAACAAGTTGCTGTCTGCTAAAATGACTCCTGTACTTTCAGGATATGTCACAGGAGGAAGGTCAGCTGCCCTTGGTGTCAACAGGACTTTGCAATCTCAACCGCTATAACTCGGGTCATCTTTGAGAAAATGTATGAGTCTAAATTTTTCTTAGTTCCTTTGCAAGAAAACAGTGAAACTGGCTCTAACTAACAGCTGTCCAAACACCTGCAGTCACAATCAGGTTTTCTCAGAAATAACAATAGGGAAATAGTTTGCAATTGAAAAGACACGCTTTCATGCTGTTTGTCTAATAATATAGCTCTCATTCCTTAATTCTGAGGTTTTCAAACTCAACTTCATGAAATTCCATGGTTTCGGGGAAGACTTGCCAAAATTATACACAAGAAGTTTCTTTAAATTGCTGGCTTTTTTCACAAAATAAAGGTGAGTAATCAATTTTTAAAATATTTCATAGAATTGCACAGATGTGCTTATAGAAAGCAATGTTTGGTCATCATTTTCACCTATATTGTAAAGATCTGCTGTTGTCTTTTTAAAAATTTAAGCCATTCGGGCCGGGGATTTAGCTCAGTGGTTCCGGCGCCTGTTTTGCAAGCGCAAGAGCCTGGGGTTCGATCCCTGGTAACCACATAACAATACTGGGTGTGGAGACCCACACCCAGCAGCAACCAGTACCACATACCACAGTGCCGGGCGTGGTGGCTCACGCCTGTAATCCCAGCACTCGGGAGGCAGAGGCAGGAGGATTGCTGTGATGTGAGTTTGAGGCTGAGCTCAGGGCCAGCCTGAACTACAAAGCAAGACCCTGTCTCAAAAAAAAAAAAAAAAAAATTAAGCCATTCATGGAATAAAATCAATGCATTAGTGATTCCCATTAAAATATTTGTCAATTTCTAATTTATTTATGGTAATATGGGCCTTGAATATTTTGAAGCTGTTAGGTGGTACACAAGATTAATGTTTCATTTCAATATTATGCACACCTTTTAGTAATAAACTGCTTTTGTTTCATATAATGTCTTTATACGAATTCTCTGTTATATTAATAGTTATAACTTTCATCCTCATTGGTTTGTTTTGTTGTTTTCGTCATTTCCTTACATGCATGTTCTCACCGTGTACCTTTGCCTACTGATTGGAATTTAAATTTTTTTGAGTTACTTTACCTTAAATTTGCCTATTTTATATAATCAGAGACTTTTTATTAAGTATATTTATTCCATTTAAACTCGTTTTTGTAAGAAACCTGTTGAATCATAATGTACCATCTTATTTATATTGTTTCTGTCTTGATGCTTCTGTTTGCCATCTTTTTCTTCTCGTGTTTATTTCCTTAGTGTTGGGCTTTTGTTCCATTCTGATAACTGAAAAGAGGCATGAATAAGGTGAATACAGCCTCTCATCGTTTCTCTCATTTTCTCTCTGGATTTCTGGAGGGATTTTCTTCCCCTTGACTTCACCTGAATACATCTCAATATCTACTATTCTATATTATTTTTATTTTACTGAAAAGGTAAGTTTTTCCAGATACAGGAGTTAAGAAAATTTTATTAAATGTGGGTATTTTTCTCAGCAAAAATGATTACTGACATATGGAGCTCTACTTATTTTACATATCTATTTTCAAACCTTCTGGAGCTCCCACTGGCACTCCCGCAGGTTTTCCGTGATCTCAGACTTCTCCTTGTCCTTCGCTGCTTGTCCACAGCGCCTGCCGACTCGCTCCTCCTAACACGCTTCTCCTTCCAGGAAGATTATTGTGTCTATCTTCTGGTTTCTCCTGATCTCTTCCCTTTATGTTTCAGCGTTTTTAAGATTGTTTTTGAATTCCTATATCACATTATTTGAAGGTTCTTTCTATCTAATTTAGAATATTATTTTCATTATTCTTTTGTCTCTAGATAAAAACACATTGTACTGGCTACATGGCCTTAAGATACTTTCCTAAGAAAACTTACTTTTCTCATCTCTGTAAAACAGACAATAAAAATAACATTTCTCTATGTAATTCATAGATTTACTATAAATATGAAAAATAAAATTATGATACTTAAAAAATGTTATGAATACCTTATAAACAATGTATTATTAGTAAATGGCACATTGTATGACAAAGCAGCACATTTTTTCATAACCAGACATCACCAAAAATAAACACAAAGAAGGTTTTTGTTACTACTACAATTACAACTGGTCAACATTCATTAAGAATTTATAATGCGGGCTGGGGATATAGCTCAGTGGTTCCGGCGCCTGTCTTGCAAGCACAAGGACCCGAGTTCGATCCCCGGTAACCACATACCATACTGGGCGTGGAGACTCACACCCAGCAGCAACCAGTACCACATACCACAGTGCCAGGTGTGGTGACTCACGCCTATAATCCTAGCACTCAGGAGGCAGAGGCAGGAGGACTGCTGTGATGTGAGTTTGAGGCTGAGCTCAGGGCCAGCCTGAACCACAAAGCGAGACCCTGTCTCAAAAAAACCTTAAAAAAAGAATTTATAATGCAGGGTGGGTGGAGAAAGGGGAAAAATGACAATCAAGTCGTGCCATATTCTAGTACAAACTATCAATGATGAATGTGATGATGATGTGCATTCATAATGTACCAATAAAGACTTGAATAAAAAAATAATTTATAATGCATGCCTCCTGCATATAATTCCAGCACTTGGGAGGCAGAGGCAGGAGGACTGCTGTGAGTTCAAGGCTGAGCTTAGATATGAAGATTTCCTTCTTTCTCCTTCCCTCTACCCACACACAATGTACCCCACTATCAACATCTAATGTCAGGGTGTACATTTGTTGCAAGTGACAAGCCTACATTAACAAGCTAACAATGAAGTGCACAGATTAGATTAGAGTTCACTCTTGGGGCTGTAGATTTTATGGAACCAAGCACTTAAGGACATGTATCAATCAGTGTAGTATTATATAGAGACACACCTTCACTGCCTAAAACTCTTAAATCACTCTGTTAGGCTCTTTGATCTTGATTCTCAACATACATCTGACTAAAATCCCCCAAGAGGAGCTATGTCATCATTTCACATTAGTCTCCGTTGAAATTTCTTCTGCCAGATTAATTAGTCTGCTGTCCTGAATCTTTGTCTTGGGCAAAGTTTCTGGACATGAGCAAAATGCAAACAAATTTTCTGCCAAGACATAACACACATCATGTGGGGGTCAAGAGCCAGTGAAGTCTTCCTCCCAGCAGAAACCTTCTGAGCCTGGTGTTTACCAGGAGTATTTCTATCAGTATTCTGGTCTTCTGAGCTCTGGGCAGAGTCTCCCACACGGTACAGCCTTAGGCGTTCCAGCTCTACTTTTTCAGCTGGCATCTCCAAACCTTTCCGAACTCTTCCCCTTCCCACAAACCAGCTCTACAGGCTCCTAAACCACATGGTCAGCCATAGTCACAACAGCCCCACTCTGCATACTAAGTTCTGTCTTAGTAAATTTTCTCACTGCTGAGGCAAAATACTGACACCCAATGATAAATGAGTAAGAGTGTATTTGGCTCACAATTTGTAGAGGCTTCAGTCCATATTCAGCTGGCTGCAAAGTGGGATGGCTCGGCAAAGGGGCATCACAGAGCAAAACCAGCCTATGGCGAGCAGACGGGGACAGGCACATGTGCTCTTTTCCCATCTTTATATTTCAAACAGGGGCAAGGAGCACTCACACCCTTAATCCTAGCAGAGATATGCCCAATCAATCACTGGACTGATTTAGTAATCATCCACCCTTGATCCTAGCATCACACACTAGACCCAGACACCTCTAAAAAGCCTCATTTATAACTCCATGAGGCTTTGGAGGGACATCTAGACACAAGCCATAACAGTAATTGTGAATAAAAACATTTTTAGGACTAATTGCTTGAAAATCACAAAAATTTAATAAAGCATATGTTTACTAAAAACAGTCACAACTTTTAATATTTATCACACCTCAGAACAGTAAGAAACCTTTTATAGACTTTTCAATAGTGTATAGATAATACTTTAAATAGTAATGAAAGAGTTGATCAGCAAGACAAAATTTTAAATTTTGAAAATAAAATTACTATTCTTGCTACCTTTTTACAAGAACAAGGGAAAAGAGAGGAGACAATTTAGAATGGGAAAAAAAGCTACTGCCACAGATTATATATATACATGAAATTGATCATGAATATAAGATAAATTTTATTTTTTAATCTAACTGATTTAGTTGTAGAAAAATATAACTCAAAACTGACAATAAATATAAAAGATGACTAGTTCTAGATCTATTAAGAAATTGACTCCCAATTTTAAAATGTCTCTTTTTTCATAAAAAAAAAACCTCCAAGGTGAGATAATTTCCAAATATTTAATAGAAAAAAGAACATCAGTTTTAGATATTTTTATCTAGACAACTCTTTAAAGAGAAGGCACAACTAATCCTGCCATGATAAGTATGACAATAACACCAAAATTTAGAAAAGTCAGATGTCAAAGACCACAAAATATTAGCAGACAGTTACAGGACACACAAAATGATAATTTATCAATAGAAAGCATGCTTGATTCCAGGAGTGAATATTTGTTAAATATTTTGAAATCAATAATGTACAAATAAATAAAAGAATTAACATAATAAGGAAGAAAATTTTTATTATTTCAATAGATACCAGAAGCACATTTAAAAAAAAACTTTAATAAGCATTTATGACTTTTAAAAAGGTTTTGGTACACTGGAAAAAGATGAACTCTGCCTCTTTAACTTGAAGAAAAGTCACAAAGATCCTATAACAAACGCTAGTTAGTAATAAATACTAAAATCTTCTAGTTTTAGATATTGAATAAGACAAAGATATCTGCTACCTTCATTTCTATTCAACAATATATTGAATATCTTAGCTAGAAAGATAAAGCAAGAAAAGAAAAGAAAAGGTACAAGCATTTGAAATAAGCTGTCATTATTTACAGACTACATAATTATTATATGGAGACATCCCAAAGAGTCTTTAATTAATAAAGTGAATGATGCTATGTTAATATACAAGTCAATATATAGATATATAGATATACAGATATATATACACATATATACATGTATATACTATATATATATATATATACACACACACACACACACACAATGTGTGTGTGTGTTTGTGTGTTAACAAATGTCAACAAGAATGCTGACAAACTGAAACTCTCAAACAATGCTGACAGGAAGGTAAATTGGTACAAATACAACCACTCTAGAAAAGTGTTTTGAAGGATGTACATATTACACTGTCCGAACCACCAATTCCACTCTTAGGTATACTTGTAAAATAAATGAATGCTTAAATTACCTTAAAGGACAGGTATAAAAAACTTCAAAACATTCATTTTGATGCTTAAAAACTGAAACTAGAAGAAATGTTCATTAAGAGTATAATAAAATGATGACTGTTTGTATTCAATAAAAATTCTAAAACAAATGGACTATATAAACTTCTATCCACAACGGCAAGGATGGCTCTCACCAACTGATGCTGAGAGAAATCTAGGCAGAAGAAGATTGATTAATCTGTTTTTGCAGAGTTAATCTAAGATTAGAAGTCAAGATAATGATTATTTTGAAGGAAAACAGATAACATTGGGCCAGGGCAAGAAGAAGACCTGAAAATCCTAAATATAGTCTATCTTTTGACCTGGTCATGGGGTCATAGTGTCAGAGTCAGTTTATAACACCTAGCTGAATTGTACACATAGAGTGGCAAACTCTGTGCATTTCACATTGTAGTTAGTACTGCATGCTTTTCCTTCCTCTCCTGGCCTTCTGAGTGTGCCACAATATTCTCACTTCATTTGCTCTTATGGTTCTGCACACACTCTTCCTGTTCTATTCATTTGGAACATATAGAACAACTCCTCAGATTTTAACATTTGCACTGAGAAAAACTTGTTTTGAATGGTTTCAGTGTATGACTTTAATTTTACTGATTATTAGTAAACATCCACTACATGGTAAAGGTCACTTCTCCGGGCACTAGGAACACAATGATATGACAAATAATAATGTCACTGTCTCAGAACATATATTTTAGTAGAGACCAGCTGTTAACAAGTATGAAACAAAAAAATACATTTCTCTCCTGTTTCTCAGTATTAGAAAATTACCATAGTGAGGAAATAATAAGGTGAAGGTAGCAAGTAGAACAGCAGAGCAGCACTCTGACCAGAAAGATCCCTTGCATTGAGGCCTAAGCAATGCCAACAACCCAGTCATACTAAAAGCCAGAGGAAACCACTCAGAAAGATGGAATGAAAAGTTTTGAAGAGGGCCGGGGAGTTAGCTCAGTGGTTCCGGCGCCTGTCTCGCAAGCGCAAGGACCAGGGTTCGATTCCCCGGTAACCACATAACAATACTGGGTGTGGAGACCCACAGCCAGCAGCAACCAGTACCACATACCACAGTGCCGGGCGTGGTGGCTCACGCCTGTAATCCCAGCACTCGGGAGGCAGAGGCAGGAGGATTGTGATGTGAGTTTGAGGCTGAGCTCAGGGCCAGCCTGAACCACAAAGCGAGACCCTG
>PVIR01001491.1:66741-109106 GCA_004026965.1 Petromus typicus | reverse complement strand
GAAAAGAAAAGTTTTGAAGAGCTTCTAGGATAACACAATCTTATTTTCATTTTCCTAAGATTCCCTGAGGATGAGACACAATAAGTTCTAAAGAGGACAAAACTCAAACTGGGAGCCCAGTGTCAACCTGCACCATTCATGCAGCAGAGAAGAGTCCAGTGGCCAGAGACAGGGTGCTAAGCCAGTCAGTCCAAGACATTCCAGAGGCAAAACCAGTAGGATTTGCTTGTAGAGTCCTATATATGCGTGCGAGTGGGGAATCAAAGAAGGGAGATTTCAAGAATAACTCCCAGGTTTCTGGCTTGGTAACCGAGAGGAACATGATGGTGCCATGTACTAAAGTGGTTAGTTACAAACAGTATGCATGACCACCATCTAAATGGAAACCAAGTAGAAATGAACATGGGTCTATAGCTCAGGGGCAAGGTCTGCAAAAGAGATATAAGTTTGGAAGTGTAAGTATGTGCATGAAAGAGTCTAACCCCATGGGATTTATAATCTACAACTTGAGAAAAGAAACTGGAAGATAAAAGAGAAAGAAAGAGAGAGAGAAAGAAAGAGGGAAAGAAAGAAAGAAGGAAAGAAAGAAAGCAAGCAAGCAGGCAATCAAGAAAGGGGTGGGGGGGAGAAACATTAAACTGCCCTGGGGAACACAAAAGAAGCTAAACAGCTCGGTTCCAATGGAGTTTGGAAACAAAGAGACAAATGGAGGTTTTTTTGGTTTTGTTTTATTTTTTTACTTCTTTTTATTATTTATTATTTATTTATTTATTTATTTTGAGACAAAGTCTCACTTTGTAATTCAGCCTGGTCCTGAACCCTCAAACTCAGCAGTCCTCCTGTTTCTGCCTCCCAAGTGCTGGGACTACAGACATGAGCCACCATGCCTGGCATTGTTATATGTGGTTACTGGGAATCAGTCTCAGGCCCTTGAGCTTGCAAGGCAGGTGCCAAAATCACTGAGCAAGGCAACTACAGCCCTGGACTCCAGGCTGGGAGAGACAGCAAAGGGGGATGCCTCGCAATCCAATGACCCAGTACTTTTCTCTCATGGCTGTTGTTAAGAAAGTTTGAGGAAGATTCCTCGCATTTCTGATTGAAAGTGTTATCTCAAGCTTAGCCATCCCAAGCACAGGAAGATGGAACATAAAACCTCATTCCTATTCCCGTGTCCCTGTGTGGGGAATACTGGGATGAGAAGAGCGAGTCACGGAGGAGGGGCTCTCCCCAGCCTCCTTGGCTTTCGGCCTCTTCCACGCATCCTGGACAGCTGGGCTGTTGTAGTTTCTTTCTTCTGAAACACCATCATGCCTCTGCACTGTGCACTACCCTTTACACCCCTTCACACCCCTCGTACTGGGCACACTTCCCGATGCCTCTACACCAAGTCCCAGGAAGCCTGCTTCCCCATGGCTCGCACCTCTTCGGGACAGAGCTCCATTTTGGACACCACCCTCCATGCATCAGCCATTCCTGCTTCTGTGGAAAGGTATTAATTCATCCTCCACCTTAGTTTAAGTTTTAAATCATTAACAATGTCATTTCCAAAATGAGTTTGGTGCTAGATGCTTAACAGCTACCAATGAGATTCCCTCACTGGGATTTGCAGAACTCGAACTCAGACACCAAGAACACACTGACACTAGTGGTCATGAGCAGCCCCTTCCAGTCCACACAGCACGCCGCTGTGCCTCACTCCCTTCACTCGGGGACACCTTGCAGAGGACGTGGGGCTGGCCCTGCTGAGTGGCCCTCGTCTGCGCTGTGCTTCCATCTCACTACAGAGGTGGCGGCATGGACCTCACCCGGACCCGGGCCTCTGGCCATGGTCTGTACTCCAACAACGCTAATGACACAATTAATTCCATACTGGAGCTGACATAGCACTCCTTAATGTCAGAACACAGGAGTTGAAAACTTTTAAAAAGTAGTTGAAAAGGCAAAGCTGAGCACCAACTGAAAGGAGCTTCACAGAGTCTTAATTCATCCCCGGCTTCTGCCTATTATATTGACAAATACACTGCTTTAATCTCTCCCCGCCAGCCTTCGCGCACAGTGGTCAAGAGGCCGCATTATTAGACTTTCTTTTTTTTTTTTTCTCAGCCATCGGTTGTGAAAAAGGTTATGGGTACAAATACTCACAGCCAGTATTAAAAGGACATACTGCCAGGGAAAAAAATTATATAGTCAGTCTTGCTAAATTAGTTTACCTAAAATTGTATGTGTGAGTGATTTTAATCAAAATCTAATTTCCCCTCTTTTTAGAGTAACTGAAATGAGATTTTTCTAATTTACTTTTTGCGGTTCAAGTTTCTCATAATTCTTCTATGGTCGTGACAGCACCGTGAACGCGTCTGCCGCTACAAAGCATTAAAAAAAAATTAGATTTTCAAATTGATGTGCTAAATTAAAAATGTTTAATGTTTCTCATCAAAAGGCACGGGAGTATGCATGGAGCCCCCAGTACAGTTAAAGGCATGATATTTTTTCATCTGTTTCTTTAATTCACAGCCCAGGGCAACTGTACTGTGAAAATTAACAAGTTATAAGTAAAGGAATCCTTGTAAGCCGCGTCTTTTGAGAAGCTTTCTTTTAATTTCCTTCCATTCCTTGACATGGTGACCTTAAGGATATCATAATAAAAATGGATGTCAGTGCCTTGGGTGTGGGTTCTGCTTATTTGCTTGCAGATGCTGTCAAGCTCTCTCTTCCGTTCTGCCCTGGTTGGAGTTTGTCAGATTTTATGGGGGCTTGTGAGTCTCAGAGTAATTGTAACTCTCAGGCTTGACTAGCTAATTCCAGTGATTTAGAAAATCATATTACTTCTCTAAATTGGCTCCAGTTGTTATATTAAAACCCAAGCCTCTGCCATTCCTAGACGTCTGCTGCCTAGCTTGGGGCAAGACTGGGAAGATCCCAGGACATACAGAGACTCTGGAGATGGCTCAGCAGGTAAAGAGGGCTTGGGAAGGGACAGGTAGCAGCTCAGACCCCAACTCTTATATGCATGAGATTCTATCCAAATAACATACAAGTTCATAAGTATGTATGTAATGGATATGTAATTGAGCTTTATTTCTAAGATAATGATGACTATGATCCAGTTTTCAGCCTTCTCTGCATTTATAAAACATAAGCACTAAGGCCCAATTACAGACAAGAGAGCTACACAAGTAGATCATCCTGTTTGCTATCACTCCTGGGGTGTTTAGTTAAAGGAATCAGCTCTCCAGAGAGACTGCCTACAGCCACCTAGTAATTCCTCCCAGAATGAAATCAAAGTCCTAGGGATCTTGATGTCCAATCCAAAACTCTCTCTTCCTCATGAAAATATGTTCCATCCCAGTGAAGAATCGCATAGTGCCCGGTTCAGTACACACCAAGACGCTCAGCCCCACCATGTAGGTTAATGTTTGATGCTGGGTAACAGCACCAGCACCCTTGATGAGGAAAGTGTAAAGAAGACAGGAGGAAAAACCCACGGCTCCTCCAACCTTTACTGACTAAGGCCTCGGAATTTTCTAATGCCACCAAGATCTTAAAACAGCACTAGTTTGTCTTCGTATACTTTCTCTCAAGCATATTTCTTTCATTACACTTCAGATTTCCATTCTTTTTTCCCAGATCTCTTCTCTTGCTTATGTGACACTGAACTTTCATGTGTAGATGTGAGACCAAGACATGAACCTATTAGGCCACAGGTCTTCATCTTTGCACAGGTAACTGTCTGTGCACAGCAGCACCTAGAGACTCTACTGGTAGGAATGGTGGTTGCTGCAAACTGAAGGAAGAACTACTGCTAGTCACCTTCACCTTGAGGTGTCTGACTCACATAGCAGATAGCAGGTCTGGCTTTGTTTCTCCTTCAGCACGTGAAGGAAACTTCTGAGCTACTTCTTTCTAACAACACTGGAAGCAGTGAAGTCACATGGAGATGTCACCACAGTTTCACCTGTATAGACGAGTATCAAGACACTCTAATTAACAGGCTTTTCTTCTTTCACAAATTTACATGGTGCCACAATAAGCCTACCTCCCCTATCTTCCCTCAGCTTAACTTTTCTTTCAAAAAACTGTTTACATTCTTTTACCCTACTGTGGAGTTTTTTAATGTATCATTAAGCTAGTTTGTGGTTGCTGATTTTTTTTTAATTATTCAATTTATGGACTGAGCATTTAAGCCAAGGAATAATGTGTTGAGGTTGCCTTCCCCTGGGGCAGGGTTAAAGCCTGAATGTGTGCTCTGCTGTCACCACAGTGAAGGTGACAGCTTCTTCATGTGCTATGGGTATCAAAGCTCAAGGGCCAAGGAAAAACCAGTCCCTTGGAAAACAGAGGCACATCTAGGGAGGAATCAGCTTCCTGTACTAGGCTGCAAGTTAAGAGCCCCACGTGTGAGGCTATGTCTCACTCATCTTTGTTCAAGCTCCTATAGTCTATTCATGATAGATACTCAGGAGGTTACTGCTAATGAAGAATTCAAAGAAGTTAAAGGTCCCACCACTTAGAATTTCTTAAAATACAAAACTACCTTCAAGGGATCAGCATTCCCTGAATGGTGCTGAGAAGCTTTGAAATGGGGAGGTCCTGAGGAGAGTGAGATGAGAAGGGCACTAAGGTCCTGCTGGGCACTAGGATCAGTAGGATTTGGAGAGTGAGAGGGAAGACAGGGTGGGATGCCCCATAGCTTAAGAGTCAAGGAGATTCCACTCTAATGAGTCACATTTTAAGCCTAAGCTACAATCAGATAAGGAAACAAAACTTCTGAATCAATGGGTAAAGTGTGAAGAGAAAAAACCCACAGAGATTTGGGGCTCTAGTAATTTATGCTTACAGCAAAGTAAAGCACATCGACGCAAAAACCTCACTGTGCCGATTCAACACCACTCGAAACAGTCTCAGTGTTACTTATCTCGAAGTTTTAATAGTAGGAAAGTGTAAGCTAAATTTTATCTTGCACAGTAAGATTTTACATAGGATGTATTAGTCAAGAGTTTTCCAGCAAAAGGTAAATTAATAAGCAGGATGTTCATTTTAAATAACTGAATGATTATTATAAGAATTGGTTATGTTATGGAAACCGAGCCCCATGATCTGCTATCTACAAGATGGAGAAGAGAGAAAGAAGGTGCAATTCAGTCTAAGTCTAAAAGCTTAAAAGCCAACACTACTGGTGTCTCAGCGCATGGGAAGGTGAACGTCCCAGCTCCGAGTGTGTCTGCCCTTCATCCACCTTTCTGTCCTACTCGGCTCCCACCACACTGGATGATGGCAACCCATAATGGTAATCTTCTGATTCAATTGCTAATTGCTTCCAGAAACATCCTCATACACTCAGAAATAATGTCTTTTTAACTATCTGAGCAATCCCCAACCGAGGCAAATTGATATGTAAAATTAATTGTCATATAGGTGACGTGTAATTAGAAGTCTGGTGAGAGAAGTACTCATGAAAGGACTCAAGAAAACAAAGTATTTTTAAGTACTTTAAAAGCTCACACTGATGTATAAACAATAAAAGTTAATTACACATCATTCTGATACATTCGCACAAAGATCTATATTTGACAAAGCATCCCGGTAACATTTTGTTAGCCTCACTTATTTACTGTGCCTATTTAAAAGTAATAAAAATGACATTTTTTGAAAAAGTATCACATAATTCAAACTATTCCCTACCCCTTCTGTGAGCACCAACCAGGGAGATGTCATGTCAATCCTGAAGAAATACTCTGCCTCATAAACCTCTACCGACTGGTGCTTCAGACGACGCAAGTGCAGGCAGTGGGAGGAAGTGACTCCTCACAGTGACACCATAGTGCCATCACCGGCACGAGCTGATCAGAGCCTGTAAGCCACTAGGGCTGACAGACAAACTCTGAGATCACCCGGTCTGACCTCCATGGGACACGGCGAGGACGTCATCTCAGGGAAGGTGAACATTGTAGCTAAGTCAAACACATGGAAACCTGGGACTTGAAATCATGTGTTTCACGCTTCCAAAATACAGGAAGAAGATTACATATCTAGTGCTTTAGGTTGCTATCTTTTAAACTGTATTACATTTACCAACTCACCTTAACTGTATAAATTAATGGGTTTGACTAAGATATTTCCATCCATTCATATGTGGAGCTTTGCTCAAATTCACTCCCCTCTACTCTCTTGCCTCCCCCCTCGCCTCCCTCCCTCAGGATTCTCCCATATCCTTGGCACTCCCCCTTCTACCTTCAGGTCTTTTTAAAAAATTGTTTATGTTTTTGATCAATATATATTTACACAAATTTTGTGAGGTACCATGAGAACTTTGCATTCATGGATATATGGGTCGCAATCAGCTCAAAATGATTAACACATCCACTGACTTCAATTTTTATTGTTTTTATTCTGAGGGCATTCAAAATCCTCTCCTTTATCTTGAGATCTACAATGCACCACTGTTAGCTTTATTCCTCCATTGTGCTGTAAAATACTAGACTTTACCCCTCCTGATGTAACACTATACCCACTGTCTAGTCTTCCCTGATCTTTCCCCTACTCTCTGTAGTCTCTGTTAAATGTTATTCCAGTCTACAGTCCCACCAACAGTGGAGAAGGGTTCCTTCTTCTCCGCAGCCTCGCCAACATTTGTTGCTGGCTAATTCTGAAATGGCAGCCATTCTTGGTGGAGTGAGATGAAATCTAAGTGTTGTCTTCATCTGCATCTCTCGAATGACTAATGATGTTGAGCATTTCTTCATATGCTTCTTAGCTGCTTTTACTTCTTCCTATGAAAAGTATCTGTTCATTTCAGATGCCCATTTTTGAACTCGGTCTTCAAATATGGGTGGGCTGATTTTTTTGAGCTCTTTATAGATTCTAGATAGTAACCCTTTGTCTGAGGAACAGCTGGTAAAGATTTTTTCCCACATTGTTAATTGCCTTTTTGCTCTGTTGGTGGTTACCTTTGCTGTGCAGAATAAGCTTTTTAAAAGAAAGAGGTCCCATTTGTTGATTTCTTCAGCCAATTCCTGTGCTACATCTTGGAAACAACCCAAGTGTCCATCAGCTGGAGACTGGATAAAAAAAGCCGTGGTTCTTCTACAGAATGGAGTATTACTTGGCCATGAAAAATGATAAGTTTGAATCATTTATACTTAAATGGACACACTTCGAGGATATCCTCATAAGTGAAATAAATAGGTCACAAATAAGTAAATATCGCATTTTTTCTCTGGTATGAGAAAATAAAGAAGCAAATGAGTCCTAGAATTGTATGTTATATATTGTGAAATAGAAAATACTCAAAGTGTAATCGGGTGAAGGGGCAAAATAATGAGATTATAACAAAAAAAGAAAGGAAACAAATTTTATGTATATAGGGGGTGGGGGTGGTAGGGTGGGTAGGGCTATGGGAAAAAGTGAGAATTAAGTTGTGTCTTCTACTGGTACAAATCCCCATTATGGAGTGCAATCATGATGCATATACGTAATGTACCAATAAACATTTCAATTTTTTTTTTAAATGTTATTTCATTCACGATTCTGAGATCAGTGGCCTCAGCTCCCATATTTGAGCGAGATCACGCAGGGTTTGCCCTTCTGTCTGGCTCACTTCACTGAATGAAACGCCCTTGGGGTCCACTGATCTCACTGCAGACGCCTGGGTCTGTACTTCCTGTGCTTGACGAGCATCCCTGTGTGTGACGCACCACGTTTCCCTTGTCTACTCATCTGTGGACAGTCATTTGGATTGTTTCCGTGTTCTGGCGATTGTACATAGTACAGCAATAAACACGAGCATGCAGGTGCCTCGAATGCTGGCTTTATTTCCTCAGACATATACACCCAGTAGTGAGACTGTTGGATGCTGCTGGAATTCTGTGGAGTTTGTGGAGGAATCTCCAGGTCGTTTCCATGGAAGCTGTACTAATTTACAGTCCCACTAGCAGTGTCTAAGAGTTGTCCTTTCTCTACATACTCACCCATGAAGTCTTTTAATCTGTAACAAGTAATTTTGGAATAACAGGGAAGGCTGCTGTGGAGTAGAGACTTTCACTGATTGTTGTATTCTAGCCACACAACAATATCATCTGCCTTCATTCTATTTCCTCCTATAACAGATTTTTCCTTCGCTAAAGTATAGCATGTGCTTCTCTGCCCTCCATGAGCCCGTTTTGTGGATGGCCTAATCACACAGTGCAAACTTGTTTCCTTACTGGATAGTTACATGGAGAGAGGATGTATTTTTTTTTTCCAACTTAGCCTCAAAGCAATCAGTGGACAAGTCTGTAGTCGACCCCTGCAGAAAGCGAAACATAAAGACTCTGGGTAGCAGGTGTTTCCCTTCTAATGACAGCTTAACTGGCAAAGTATTGAGCAGAGAACTGTTGTTTCTCCCTGCTGTTTGCAATGGGCTGGGAGCCAATACGAACTTGTCGGGGTGACATTTCAGGTCAGACTATTATGTCGGGAATTTCCGAGGTAGCTAGCGCAGGGTGAGAGGCTGCTGGCTGCACGCTTGTCACTGAGTGCAGGAAAAAGGACCCACGGGGTCTGGGGACAGCTGTCCATGGGAAGCCTTCAAGGTGGAAGAAGAGAATGATGGTGGGGTTTTCCCGCCTACCGGCCCGTCCACATGTGCACGGCCAAGGAATTAAAGCACACGGTAAAGTGCTGCCGGAATGGAGAACAGAGGGGCCCCTGCTCACGGCTGCAGTGACCCTCGACAAGTCACCCTCCGTTCAGTAGTGTCCATCAGCTCTTCCAGAAGTAAAGCTCCTACCAGGCTGTGACTGTGCATCTGAAAGCTAAAGCTCCTCAATTTCCACCTTCCATAAACTTATAACCTGGCGGAACAGCAAAGATATATACAGATCATTTTAAGTAGAATATAGTATGACTCTCCCCCAAAAAAGTACTTTTCTAATTTAAAAGCTGCCGGGAAGACTTTTCCAATGGGAGTAAAAGGAAAGACTTCAGAGGGAAAAGCACATTTGCTCAAGGCTAATTTCTTATGTTTTCTTTATTGAGTTTATTGGTACATGTTAGGTATACATTATGATCATATTCATCATTGAGAATCTGCATCTGTACATATCTTGATACTTGTTTCCCATTCCCCTGTGCTTACAGATAATTTCTACAGATTAGAGGAAATATTATTGTTGGTTTAGTAAAAGTGCTATGTCAGAAAGTATAAGAGAGAAAGTCCTCTTTTACACAGAATAAGACTCTTTGTAGAGGAATGACTGTTAAGCCTGAAAGTGCAGATGAGGCTGGCATGGTGAAATGACATCCTGATGAGGGAGAAGAATTTGCTTTTATCAGAAGCTACTGAAAGTTCTGCGAAGAGAGGGGCAGTGCTGTTTGTAGCTGTGCCGCAGTGAGCCAAAAGAATGAGCCAGTGTAGGAAGGTGGGATGGCAGAGAAGAAAGAGAGGGAGAAAGGAGGGCTGCAGGTGGATTCAGGAGGAACACGAAGGAGGAGCCAGGGGAAGTGGAGAGTGGTAGAAAGGATAGGAACAGGTAGAGCTCCTTTGGGTGACAGATGCAGATAAACAAACACCTTCTTGAAAAAGTGAGGCTCAGTATGTGAGGGATGCACGGAAGTACTTAGGTCCAAAGAGAACAGTCAACCATCCAGCAAAGGGGCATGTGAAGTCAGAACTCTGGCGCTATATCTGAGGCCATGTGAACTACTCCACAAGATCACCACAGACGAGGCTACAAACAAACACGGCCAATGTAACTCCTGCAGCTCTGGAGACTGCCGATTCCAAGGTCAAAGGATGAACAGCTTCATCTGCATTGGCGGAATAGGGTGAGCACAGTTGCCTCTCAAAGTCTTCATAGCTTTTCTGTCTAGTGAGGAACCACTCCTCAGCTCACAGACAGCCGTCTCTTGTGCGGTGCTCTGTATGCCACGAGGTGTGAGGGGTCCCGCTGTGGTCCCTTTTATTAGGGTACTAATGGCTCCATTTCCTCATGCCATCACTGTGGGGGTAAGGACTTCTACACTGGTCAACTGTCTGACTTTCAGGACTTTTTCCTGTATTTATTTATTTTAAATAAATCTTATTTTATCCCATTCCCCCCTTGCATCACCTCTCCTCCCTACGTACAAAAGGTTCATTTCCATTTTTCCCCTCCATATTCACTTTTTTTCTGGTCCTTTCCTTCCTTTTACCCTCCCTCTTCTCCTGTTCTGCTTCCCACCTGAACCTTTTCTTCCCATTTCCCATTCCCACAAGTGAATTCTGAGAGGCACAGTCATGCAGCCTGCAAGAGACAATGAAGCAGGACAAAGTTCACCTGACCTAAAGCAAGAAGCTCTGTGGAGCAGCAATGAAAGAACAGAAGAGTCCACTGCCTGCCACGCGCTGCCTGACAGTGCAACAGATGCCTGTGAAGGGGTCGGATGGAAGCCATCTCAGTAACTGACTGCACAGACCAGAAGGGGGAGAAAAAAATAGAAAGAAAAGGAGAAAAAGTGCAGTGAGCTCAGTGCATCAGTTCCCTTAGTATCCAGGAGAGAAGAGAGAGAAGCTCCTGTCATCCAGCAGCAGTGGGGCAGGCACACAGACAGCTAAGGGCAAGAGAGAGGTGGTTTTCTAAGATGCACTTGTGCGACATGTCACCCACTAGGTGTGACATGGGAGAGGAGGACTCACCTCTGGGGTGGCTGGGACAGTGCTGATTACTTTGACTTTAGAAGTGGGTGGAAATAAAAGCTGGCTTTGGAAAGGAAAACAGCAGATTTTGAGTCCTAATGAGTTTGGGAGGTTAGCAGAATGTTCAAACAGTTGACATCCAGTCAAATGTAACCCGTGGATTTAGCTCAGTGAGAAAATGTGTTGTACAAAAGACTCACAAAGCATTCATATATTGGTGTCAGCTAAGAGAGAGACAAAAGAAAATAATCACACAAATTCTAAGAACGCGTGCTCCAAACCAGCATGTGAGCAGGACAGCCCAGTGGCCCTTTACACCTGCTAAATTCAGCTATGCTGGAAGAGTCCTACAATATAAATAGGAAGTGGATCCAAGAATAGATATGTCAACCAAGGATCAATGGAGTAGACTAGAAGATCCAGAAACTACTCCAGATACACTGAGCCATCTCATCTTTGACAAAGGAGTCAAAAATCCTCAATGGAGGAAAGATAGCCTCTTTAACAAATGGTGCTGGAAAAACTGGGCTTTAACTTGCCAAAGACTAAAACTAGATCTAACTCTTTCACCATGTACCAAGCTAAAATCAAAGTGGTTAAGAGACCTAAATATTAAAACAGACACTTTGAACCTTCTGTAAAACAGGTTAGGTAAAACTCTCGAAGGCTTTGGCTTAGGGAACGACTTCATGAACAAAACTTCTATAGCACAGGAACTGGCAGAAGAAATCAGCAAATGGGACCTCATTCTTTAAAAAAGCTTCTGCACAGCAAAGGAAACCACCAACAGTGCAAATAGGCAACCAACAATGTGGGAAAAAATCTTTACCAGCTGTTCCTCAGACAAAGGGTTACTATCTAGAATATATAAAGAGCTCAAAAAAATCAGCCCACCCAAATTTAAAGACCCAATTCAAAAATGGGCATCTGAAATGAACAGATATTTTTCATAGGAAGAAGTAAGAGCAGCTACGAAGCATATGAAGAAATGCTCAACATCATCAGTCATTCGAGAGATGTAGATGAAAACAACATTGAGATTTCATCTCACTCCATATAGAATGGCTGCCATTTCAGATTCAGCCAACGGCAAATGTTGGCGAGGCTGCGGACAAGAAGGAACCCTTCTCCACTGTTGGTGGGACTGTAGACTCCTACAACCCCTGTGGAGATGAGTGTGGAGATTCCTCAAAAAGCTAGGATTGGAGGTCCCATTTGACCCGGCCATTGCCCTGCTAGGTATATACACACAAGAATTAAAAGACTCATATCACAGTGACATATGTGCACCCATGTTTATAGCAGCCCAATTTGTGATTGCTACATCTTGGAAACAATCCAAGTGTCCATCAACTGGAGACTGGATAAAAAAGCTGTGGTTCTTCTACAGAATGAAGTATTACTCTGCCATAAAAAATGATAAGTTTGAATCATTTCTACTTAAATGGACATACCTTGAGGATATCCTCATAAGTGAAATAAATAGGGCACAGATAGGTACATATAGCATCTTTTCTCTGGTATGAGAAAGTAAAGGTGTAAATGAGTCCTAGAATTGTATGTTATATATTGTGAAATAGAAAATGCTCAATGTAAAATAGGGTGAAGGGGGAAAAATGATGAGACTGTAACAAAAAGGTAAGGAAACAAATTTTATGTATATAGGGGGGCGGTAGGGTGGGTAGGGCTATGGGAAAAAATGAGAATTAAGTTGTGTCTTATACTGGTACAAATCCCCATTATGGAGTGCAATCATGATGCATTTATGTAATGTACCAATAAAGATTAAAAAATTTTTTAAAAAAAGAATAGATATGTCAAAACATTAACAAGACAGAGTAATTCCTAAAAGGAACTGTATCCTCTACTCTGGAATATTCTTGCTACATAACTGCTGATCAATAAATATTGGGCAACTGATGAAAAAAAGATAGAAAAGAGGGGCTGGGGAGTTAGCTCAGTGGTTCCGGTGCCTGTCTTGCAAGCGCAAGGACCCGGGTTCGATTCCCCGGTAACCACATAACAATACTGGGCATGGAGACCCACACCCAGCAGCAACCAGTACCACATACCACAGTGCTGGGCGTGGTGGCTCACGCCTGTAATCCCAGCACTCAGGAAGCAGAGGCAGGAGGATTGTGATGTGAGTTGGAGGCTGAGCTCAGGGCCAGCCTGAACCACAAAGTGAGACCCTGTCTCAAAAAACCTAAAAAAAAAAAAAAAAAGATAGAAAAGCATTGATTTTAATTAGATTGAAGATTTATATCTAGGAAGAGAAGACATTGAGGAGCAGTTGGATGGTGCAGCACTAGAACAACGAGGCAGGCAGACACTTGACCACACTCTGTGCCCCTGAAGAGACTGGTCCACGCTGGGACACACATACGAGACTCCAGGCACGGACGGGCAGGAGGTAGCTGTAGAGCTGAGTGCTGGAAGCCTGTGCACCATTTTTAATCAGAGACCTTTTCTGGTTGTAATTCTAGGCATGCCTAGAAGCGGAGAATAGTTGACTGGAGATAGTCAAGAAGACACATCAGCAAATGAAAGGAACACTTGTCCCTTTGAGTCACTAGGTTCCTATAAATTAGATGCCCAATAAGTCACTAAACTTCCATATGTTTATGAATGTCTTTGGTTGTTATATCATAAGCTCTCCAGCACAGCTGGAGGTAGAGCTCACTGCACTTAGGTGTCGCAGGCACACAGAAATGATTAAGCTTGGTTTGCAAATCAAGAATAGGACTCTGGATCAAGTAAACATCATCAATTTCACGGCATTATGAAAGATTCAAGGAACCAGGCTCCTGATGCCCTATAATTAACTGGCCAGAATAGTCCTGTGCAATATAATATGTAGAACACATAAAGAAAAGATTTAGCCCATCCTCCAATTTAAAGACCTAGTCCAAAAATGAGCATCTGAGATAAATAAATACACACTTCTCGGATGAAGAAGTACAAATGGCAAATAAATCTATGAAAAAATCTTCAACATCACTGGCCACTCAGAAAACGCAAATTAAAACAACTCTGAGATCCTACCTCACACTGTAATGAATGGCTGTCATCAAGAAATCAATGAATAACAAATGCTGGCATATCTGTGGGGAAAAGGAACCCTCCTCCACTCTTGGTGGGAGTGTAGACTGGTGCGTTCACTGCAGAGAGCAGTGGGCACATTTCTCAGAACACTAAAACTAGAGGTTCCATTCCACCCAGTGATTCCACCTCTTGGTGTCTTCCTAAAAGAACTAAAAGCATCATACCACAGAGATATATGCACATTTATGCTTATAGCAGCACAGTTAGTAATAGCTAAGTGTGGTGTTTTCTTTTGTTTTTTGTTTTTGTTTATACCAGGGATGAATTCAGGACCCCTGCCCTTGCTAGGCAGGTGCCAGAACCACGGAGCTAAATCCTTGGCCCTTAGTAATAGCTAAATCTTACAAACAACCCAAATGTCCATCAACCAATGGATGTATAAAGAAGATACAGCTTTTTTTTTAATAAAATGGAACACTATGTAACTATAAACCAGTATAAACTTGAGAAATTACTAGGTAAAGGGATGCAAGATGAGACCATTCATTTAAGTGAAATAAAGCAGACACGTGTAAATATCACATTGTTTCTCTGATGTGAGAAACTGAAAATGTAAATAAGGACCAAAATGAATAAGTGGAACGTGAAACAGGAAGAAGTGGGAAGGAGCACTAGGGAGAGGGAAGGAGGAAAGGAAGAAGGAAATTTTTTAAAAAGAGAACAAAAAGAGGAAATAAAAAAAGTTTCTGTAAATAAAGAGAAAAGGGACTAAAGGAAGGGAAAGGAAATGGGGAAAAAAGAGAATCAAGACATATTATGTACAGATACAAATTCCACACAATGACAGTGATCATTATGTGCATCTGAAATGTACCAATGAATTTAATCACAAAAAAGAATGGTCCTATGCGAAAGCACACTGTACATTTTTGACAACTTAAAGATTTCAATAAATTTTAATCAACATTTCAAGAGCACAAATAGATGAGATTTAAGCTCATTCTGGAATTATAACAATCCTTTCTTGTATGTACTGAAAGAAAAACATAACGTGACATACTAAGATCAGCGGTAAGCCAGGCCTGGCGGCTCTTAGGAAACTGAAGCAGGAGTATCTCTGTAAGTTCAAGGCCAGCCTGAACTACATGATGAGACAAAACAAAACGAAATAAAGCAAAAGCATGAGCAGTATTCTAAGGTCAGGCTGAAAGGGTGATAATTCAATTCTGCTACTTACTGACTGTGTGACTTTGAGACAGCAACTTTGAAGTCTTTTTTTGGTTTTTGGAGACAGGGTCTCGCTTTGTGGTTCAGGCTGGCCCTGAGCTCAGCCTCAAACTCACATCACAATCCTCCTGCCTCTGCCTCCCGAGTGCTGGGATTACAGGCGTGAGCCACCACACTCGGCACTTGAAGTCTTTTTGTCTCAATGTCTTTAACAGTAAATGGAAGTAATAATACCATTTATCTCATAATACTGAGTTAATTAGTAAACATTAAAAATCACAACTGCGATTTAAAAATGAAGAATGAGCAGTGTGACAATACCTTTTGTAGCCAATTGGAGGGCAAACATAACCGTCCTATGTTCCCCAAGGGGATGCAAAATGATGCAGCTACTTTGGAAAACACTAAGAGCTTTGACAAAGTTAAACACACATTCACAAAGTGACCTGGTGTTCTTACTCTTAGGTGTTTATTCAAGAGAGATGAAAACATATGTTCAGCTAATAATCGCCACGTAAATGTGTGAGCTACTTTAGTCTTTATTGCCCAAATTGGGAACAACTCAAACGTCCTTTGGCTGATGGAGAAACAGACTGCACTGTACCATGAGAGTGAAAACTATTTTTTCAGCAATAAAAAGGAGAAAGTAACTTACACACTCGACATGAATGAATCTCCAATGCCTTACGCTAAGGGAAGTGGCCATAGTATGATTCCCGCTCTGTGATTTCTACAAAAAGCAAGACTAGAGAGAGAGAAAAGAAATTGATAGTTGCCAGGAACTTGGATTTCAGGGGTTTACTATAAAGGGTCACGAGTAATTGGGGGCGGTGAGTAAATTGTTCTGTATCTTACTCATAGGCTGGTATATTATAGTAGGCATTCAGTAAAACTCATATATTGTACAAGAAAAATTATCTATGGTATCCCAATTAAAATATATAATGGATCAGAAAGAGAAGAAAGGAAAATAAAGAAGAAAGGAAGAGAAAGTGGGTAGGAAAGAAAGGTAGGAAGAAAGAAGAAAAGAAAGTAGGAAAGAAAAAGGAAAGAGAAAATTGTCCAACATACATAAATACAGTATAAAAGCCCACTCAATAAAACAGCAAAACAAACTTTTTGTAATATTTCATATAGTCACAAGATACCACTATCTAAAAATTATTGCCATAATTATTATTTCCTAATTATAAATTTTTATAAAGATATTATTTGGGGTAGATCATTACATAAATAGTTCATATTTCCATAGGTAAAAACAGTAGCTATGAAAAAATAAGTAAATAAAAAACAATCCTCAATTTGACTGTAAATACAAGCACAGATAAAAATTAATTCATAGCTTGCTAGATTTTTTGCTACATACAAATAAACCATATATTTAACTTGGAAAACAGTTTCATGCCATACATCTTGAAACTACTTTTTGCTCAGCTACATGTTCTCAGAAAACATAGACTGTCACCCTCACTTTTGAAAGTGATAATCTGTGCTATCAACTCTCTATTGCTCAATGTTTACTTTGGCTCCAATTATTTGGTAGTATCAACCAGACTGTTGAGTATTCTTAGTATACTTCTCTTTGTGCATACAACATTAATTCTTTATGGTAATCTCTCTCTCTTTTTTTTTTTTTTTCTCTTTGAGACAGGGTCTCACTTTGTAGTTCAGGCTGGCCCTGAGCTCAGCCTTGAACTCACAGCAATCCTCCTGCCTCTTCCTCCTGAGTGCTGGTATGTGGTACTGACTGCCCGGTGGGCATGGGTCTGTCTCCACACCCAGTATTGTTGTATGTGGCTGCCAGGGATTGTGCATGCAAAGCAGGCACCAGAACCATTGAGCTAAATCACTGCCATTTTCTGGTAAACTCCTACTACAAGAATTACTATATTGACAAAAATGTGCATTATATAATTTTCACTCCTATCACCAAATTGCTCCCCAGAAGATGACATAATTTTCAGCAGGTGTGAAGGAGAGAGGGGCTGTGTTCTGGTGGCTCCTTTGCTTTAAACTCTAATGAGCCTTCTTTCATTACCTTGTATATTATAAATGTTGATTTTTTAATTAAAAGATCATTAAATCATCTTTAAATACACAAAAATGTGCTGCATTTTTATTGAATGTCGAATCCTATAAAACATAATTATGAAGATAAATCAGCTAAGCATTTAAAATCACATTTGTATTGATTACCTATATAGGCATCACCCACACTCTTACTAGCTAGCTGCTTTTCCTGGGTAGTTTTGGGAGAAGTGACATCATTTTGTATGTAGGGATCGTTCCTCAAAAAATAGCACTGTTGTATTATGAGTGTCTTTAGAATATGCACTTGTGAAGTTTTGAAATCAGGTCTTGTTTTTTTAGCATATGCATAAATGGTTTGAGTTAGACTCATCACAATGCCCTCATTCCCATTCTAGGAATTTCCCACAAATAATGTCACATACACAAAGGGAAGCATATCTCCCTTTGGGATTGAGCCCTAAATCAATGATTTCCATCCTTGCTACTAGGTAGAAAAATAAAAATCATCTCCCTCTGCTGGATCCAGTTAAATCAAATATTGTCAGAAACCACTGAGGAAGCAGGAGTCGCATCCCCTATAGACTCCTGAAGCTATAAACAAAAATCTCAATTTCATTTTTCACGAAAGAGCTCTGCTTTACTTTATAAAACATGCGGTGCATATTTTATTCTCATGATAAATCCTGTTATGGTTTTGCAAATCATCTCTAAGTGTATTTCAAGTCTTGGTCAAGAAGAGATAAAGTCAATTGAATTTTCAACAACTCCAAAGATCAGAGCCAGGAAGTGAAAGTGTAGTGAACTCAGAAAATCTGGTTCATTTCCAAGAAACTAACATTTTTCAAAAGACCGAACAACCCTAGTAACATATATAACCCTGGATATATATAACTTTAAAGGTTTTCAGTGTTATATATGAGACCTTGAGCTACTTTTCTTAAAATCTGAACTTTCCGACTAATTAGATTTTAGTTCAGCCTATATTAATATTATTTCAGGATTCACTTTAACTACCCCACTGAAATCAAAGCAGTACTACAATCAGAATATTTGTGAAATGCATTGCATAGCACAATCCTGATTGTTTTATTAATTCACTAACAACCATCTAGGTGGTTGCTATGTTAGAATTTGGGGAAGCACATGTGCCCTTGGAAAACGTTCGTCTTTGTGACCAAGGTGAGACGGTTCCTGGTAGAATGAGCCTGGTGCTTGCTCACGAGGCGAGTGACTGCAGTGAGGACTGAGCGTCAGCCTTCCTGAGCTGACCACTGAGCGCCACGGGGCCTGGACTCTGTGACGCTGCAATTCCACGGGCCCTGAGAACTGGCTTGAGCTGAACCATCTCTGAGTGTGTCAGCTCTGACAGGACACGGAGCTGGGGGAGCTGGACTGTCAGGCGTCGGAGGAGCTGAGATAAGCAACCAACCAAACACAAAAAGGCTAACTCTTTAGTAATCACTGTAGCCATGGACACGCCTGCCTCACTGACCTTACCCAGAGAGCAACACCCTGCTGAGAGGGCCTCAGTCAGCCCCGTGGCTGGGAACAGAGAGTAACGGAAGGTTGGAACATAAGGCAGAATCACAAGGAATGCAAAGTCCTGGATCCTGAGGCAGAGGAAGGGGAAAGTGTCTTCAGGGTTCCCTCTTGTGTTGGTCAGCTTCCTGTCTCTGTGATAAAATGCCTGAGAAAACCAGTTTAGAAAAGTTTATTGCAGTTCACAGCTTCAGAGGCCTCTGTCCGTGGTCACTGGCCCCGTGGCTCTGGGCCTGTGGTGGTCCCGCATATCATGGTGGGTGTGTGTGGTGGAGGACTGTCAATCACCACATGGGAGCTCAGAAGCAGGAGAGAGGGAACAGGCTCCTATGTCTCCTACTGACCAAAAGACCTCCCACTAGGCCATACTTCCCCAAGTTTCCACCATGCCCAACAGCACCAAAGGCCGAGGGCCAAGCCTTTTACAGATGTGACTTTGAGGGGCAGTTAAAATCCACCACAGAACACCTCCTCCCTAAATAGGGAGGCTGGATAGAGGCGGATGGAGATGTCTGCCAAGGAGGAAACAAGAATGGAGGTGGCCGGGCTCAGGGTGCAATATGAAGAATACATCCAGCTAATGGGCAGCCAAAAACTGCACCCCAGTTAATATAATATGGAAGACACTTGGTAGAGTGCATTAAAGCCCAGGCTATGGAGTTCTTTCATCTTTTCCCAACATGGTGGGCATTTCGGGAAGATTACAACACAGTAAGTAACCAGTGATTCCATTTACAAAGTCTTGCTGGAGGTTCACTGCTTTATTGATCAGCTGGCAGTTGCCCCATTAGTTTTAAATGAACGGGGATAATGGAGCCTATGCTCTATGTTGAGGGTTATTGAAAATATAGCCTTTCTGTGGTTCCAGTTACAAATGTCTAGGAGGGAGGTTTGGCCATCTTTACCTGGCACAAAAGCTGCGAGAGTCGAGAGGTTTCATTATTTAGTTGAGATTTGTGATAACTTTCTGCATACAGTATTGTGACTGCTACATTGTCCCTACTTTCAATTATTTAAATGACTAAAGTTCAGAACATCTGTCTAGTACCTCGGCCTCGAGGGAACTGGCCCTTCAATCCCCTACCTCTGACTTCTGGGACACTGGTGGGAGGCAGGGCCGTAGGAAAAGCTCCTGGATCCCATCCTATCTGGGATCTATATACATCTGTCCTCCAGGAAGCTGACACTAAAAGTGATCCTCTTTTGGAGTAATGGACATCTGGAAATACATCTACGTCTGGTCCCTGCTAATTCAGCACCCTGATAAACGCTGTGACATGACTCAGCTCAGGACAAACACAGGCGCGCTCTCTCTCTACGCAGCCACAGGAAACCAAGCCGGTCCCATTCTTCCTGCTTCAGCATCACTTCTTCATGGTCCTGGGCAGAAGTTTCTTTATCCTTGTTTAGATTTGCTCCTAGACTCTAAATCCCTTTCTAGGCAGACAACAGAACAGTGTTCAGTTTGTCCTCACTCTGCAGTAATTCTGTTCTGTTGCCTCCTTCTGGGTGTCTTCTCTGCCCAGCATAATAAGCTGCTGTGAACTAAACAAAGCATGCACACATGTGAGCGCGCACGTGAGCGCACATGTGTGCACATACACACACACACACACACACTCACACGCACACACACACACGGGAGGCTAAGAAAATCACAGTCGACCCACCTGCTAAACAAAATCTTGAACTACTCAAGTTCATCCAGAATAAAACTGTTGAGACTGTATCTCCAATGAAAGAATTGCACTTTTATTATATTCTCCAGTCTCTCATTACATAACTTTTATATATGAATAGTGTCAATTAGTACAATGCTGAGCAAGTGACAAGCTAAATGTTACATGATTTTTGAATCCTAAACTAAAGCAAAGACCAAACATATTGATTCCTCCCTAAACCAATGCTATAACAATCTAGTTATTTCCAAATCCTGAGTGTAAAGTAATAATAATCCTCTTGTTGGTTACATGATGTGAACTCCTGATAAAATTACACTGTAAGTGGTATATAGAGTTAAGGTAATTGCAAAGTTATTGTCCTATAATTACTGGATTTTGTATCTGATTTATAAACTTTAGTATGAATTACATCACAATTAAATGCTGGGTCTTCTTGGTGTAATTAGTTATTATTCAGCAGTTCATCAAGAATTATTGCATTTATACAGATCAGTGTGTTTTGACAACAATCAGTATTCAGCTGTTGCCAATTTTGTAGTCTGACTCATACATTAACTTATTAAAAATTACTTTTGAGCTACATATAATTTGAAAAACTTAAGCAAAATAGTGTTCAAACATGGTTCAAGTCTAAAATACACTATGTTCACATATGTGTACAATGTGTGTATAATACATTTGAATTTCTATAAATGACTCTCAGCCCTGTATCTGCTCTCCTCCAGCTGATAAATGAGGGCCATTGCTTACTACAAAGCCAATAAGTAAATGATAACACCAAGCACCACTCCAAGCGGTTTTATACAGTTGTCTCAACAATGGCCACATGCTGGAACTACCTGGGGAGCCTCCAAATTCTGATGCTGAATCTTACCCAAAACATTCAGATTTAATTTATCTGGAGTAGAGCTCGGCCACTGGGGCTTTTAAATTTTTCAGGTAGCTACAATGTGTAGCCCAGGTGATTTTTATTTACAGCTCAGGTTGAGCACTAGAGTCTTTAAAACATTAGTAAAAGACTTAAGGTTTGCTGAATATTTGCAATTTCTGAAACTCTAGAGTTAATTTTTCCTGTACAGCTTACATGTTTGGAGTGTAGAGTCAGAATTTTAATTATAATACTATTAACGGAAGGTGAAAATGGGTTCTAAAATGTATGATAGATATTGTGAAATAGGAAAAAATTGTTCAAAAGGAAATGGGGGGGTGGGGCCAGTAAAGAAGGGAAAGAAAAATTTCGATGATAAAAGAAGCAAACAAAAAAAGAAACAAAGCTTATGTATATAGGGGTCGGGGAGTTGTAGGGAGAGCAGGGTAATGGATAAAAATGAAAATCAAGATATGTCATATACTGGTACAAACTCTCAGCATCGAATGTCATCACAACGTACATATAAAATGTACAAATAAAATCAAATTTCAAAAAAGTGCAATACTATTGATAATAAAGTTTATGCTCCTTGCTCTGCCTTGCTAATATTTGCTAACTTCATTATTCAATTTTTAAATGTTATCAAAGCATGCATACGCATAATTTAAGGGGTCAAATAATGCTATTGGGCTTACAATGGAAATCAATAGTTCCTTGTTTTTGTTTGACTCACTCCAGCATAACAATCCCTGCAGATAATCAATATCGACTCTTCCGGCTTTTTCAAACTAATATGCTTAAACTGCTGTCTTGATTTTACAATTTGATACATCATCATCTGATTTCCTATCCATGCAACTCATCCACCACCACAAACACACATGCACAACCCCTCTCCTTGTCTTCAAAAACATTTACGCCACGATATTGATTGAAACCATGGCTAATGGTCATAGGATCATGATGCTAAATATCCGTGACAGCTGACACTTGTGTTCCAGTGCTGTTTATAATTGTCTTGTGGAAGGAAGACTCGCTCAGTATGACACATGTCCATCATGTCTCCTGCCCTGAGTGACCCAACAAAACTCTGCAATATTTTTAGAAGTAGAAAAGTAGTAAATGAGCTGTTGGAAATGTACTAGCAATGACTTTAAGCACACTGGGTACAGTAATTCCATCCTCACTGCACCCCTACATGGTAAAATTATCATTTCTTCCTGCAGCCTGCTTAATAACGGTTGAACCTGGGGTCGGAGCCCCAGCCCTCGAGCTTCTTGAAGCGGTGCCCTCCACCATCACCCAATACAGTCACCTGAGCAGTCATCCGTCACCCCTGGAGCACTTCATGTCCCCACGTAGCACTGCCCCAGCCCTGTGCAATCCTTTCACACAATTTGCAGTCAGCCTCCTGCCCTGCCCTTCAGTTCCTTCACAAGAACTCCTCTCACCTCCTTTCTTTGGGTGTCTGGCTTCCTCCACATCATATACCATCTCCTGCTGGGCTTCCTTTCATAGAACATCTTCTCTAGCTCATTCCTGATAAGATAAAGTGGTGATGTTTTGAGGTGTGAATAAAGTGCTTGTACTTTGCACATTTGATTAATGTTGAATGAGTCTATTCCTTTCTTTTGTTGCTGTAACAGATGATCATAGACTCAGCTGATGAAAATATAAATTCATCTTATAGTGTTGAAGAAAATAAGTCTAAAATAAGTCTCTAGGGCTCCTCTGCTTCCGGAAGATCCAGAAGAAAATCCATTTCCTTGCCCATTCCAGCTTCCAGAAACCCCTATTTCCACCTAGGTTCATGACTTTTTTCTCTCTACCTTCTCCACCTTCACATCGTCTTGCCTGCCTCTGACCCCACCTGCCTCCTCTCTGAGTAAGGTCTCTTGTGTTATATTGGGCTTAGCTACCAATAGGTAATCCAAGCTGATCTCTGCATTGCAGGAGCTTAACTTCATCATATCTTCAAAGGCCTTTTTGATACAGATATAGTAGATACAGAACTAGATATATATTGACAGACTATTGGATGGACACCCTGACAGGAAAACATGGTATTACCTACTCTACCAGAACTCATACAGAGTTTTGGTTTGGAAATCTTTCCCCACAGAATTCTGAAGACATTGACGCATGGTCTTTTTATGGTCCGCTGCTGCTATAAGAGTCCAGATCCAACACGGTTCTCATCTTGCATGAGTCTCCTGTTTTTTCTTTTTTTTTTTTTTTTTTTTTTTTTTGAGACAGGGTCTCGCTTTGTGGTTCAGGCTGGCCCTCAGCTCAGCCTCAAACTCACATCACAATCCTCCTGCCTCTGCCTCACGAGTGCTGGGATTACAGGCGTGAGCCACCACGCCCGGCACTGTGGTATGTGGTATGTGGTACTGGTTGCTGCTGGGTGTGGGTCTCCACACCCAGTATTGTTATGTGGTTACCGGGGAATCGAACCCGGGCCCTTGCGCTTGCAAGACAGGCGCCGGAACCACTGAGCTAACTCCCCGGCCCGAGTCTCCTGTTTTTTCATCCCAAGGAAATGTTTAGAAACTTCTCTTTATGCCTTCAAACCACAATGAATGCTTTATCCAAGTCTTTTTACTAATAATGTGTATGTAATTAATGATACCTCTATGTACGCAAGTGTATGCTTCTCAGTTTTGAGAAATGTTACAAATTATTCCTTGAGGTCTCCTCCCCCTTTTTCTCACTCTGAAGCTTTTCTATATTTGAAGTCAGGCTCTTAAATTTGCCTCTCTCTTCACAGACCATTCTGCCACCTCATCCTTTCTAGGAGATTTCCTCAGCTGCAGCTTCCAACTCTGTATGTAACTTTCAAATTTTACACTGTCGTACCTCTACGTCCCAAGAGTTCTGTCTGGCTCTCTTACGTGTTGTCTGTGTATGGATGGTTTTCATTGTTGTTGTTCGTTTTGATCAGCCTAGCCTATTGTTTCACAGATAGAACATCTGCTTTTGTGAGAATATGGTTATAGTTATTTTTGTTGATTTGGATGTTTTGTTTTACTTCTACATTTTCTTTGGCTTTTTGTATTTTCTGTACTGCCAGATTTACTTTTATCCACTGTATTTGTTATTGTTCATGTTTGGGGCATTCCTCAGTTGTATGGAAATCCATGGAAGAATATAATATTTAAGATCGAGGCACTAAAAAGCTACATGAAACTCCTGCATATGTACATTTTCAATAAATATATCCCAGTACTCAATGTCAGGGTCTGACCTTTACACAGGGAAGATATCTAAATGTAAGTATTGGTAGATCTTCTTTGTAGCCAACAACCACAGCTAAAAGTGTCAAATCTGCTGCCTTCCACAGCAGAGGCCATATGTGTCCAGCTATAAGCATCCTGGAATCAGGGAGGGCTGCAAGACGGAGAGAGGGAGTAGTGCGACCTAACAGTCTAGTCTATCGATGTTCACTTCCTTCTGCCCCTACACACAAGGCAATTAGCTTGCTCACTGCCATGCCGGATACCTCAAATCCAGATTCTCCAAGGTGCAGCCTCACTAAAGAAATGTTCTACCTTTAGTGAGGATTTAAAGGCATAAAAAGGATAAGATTTAAAATACAGGAGTAGATACCAGTATCAAAGCTAGCCTCTCTGGACCCAGAATGAAGACATCTGGGAAAAAAAACAACTTGGTGAATGGAACAAAAAGAAGTACATTTCCAAGAAAGGAAACAGATCTGAAAAGACAACTAGCTACTGCTGAGAGTGTAGCTAATCTGGACGCAACGCAGAGAAAAGGACAAAGAAACCTGAAAAATCTAACTTCTGTTGATGAGGAAGGGAGCTGTGTCTGCCAGCACAAGGTAACCCCGGAAAGGGTCAGCTGCTCTAGAGAGAAAGGGTGGAACAGGCTGGCAGTGTTTGCACAAAGAAGACTTCATGGTATTGTAAACTGCAAAAACAACAGGGGTTCACTCTGAAAGTGACTTCTTTTGCGTAACAGGCTAGAGTAGGAGACAAAAGTCAATGCATCCTCCACCATGTTTGGGAGGGTTTAATCAGGAGCCATTTGGGGAAGGATTATTTAAGACAGAGAACCAGAAAAACTACTAAACGGCTGACCTTGAGAGTTCCCGGTGTCACTCTATCACAGATACTGTGGGGGAAATGGCCACAAGAGATTGTCACAGAGAGGGTATGAGCTAAACACAGATCATCCAGACAAGTTTAAACTCAGTCTGAGTACACAGGGAACCCCATTCTCATGTGACAAGCCAGGTCAGTGGTGTATGCTTGTCAGAGTGGGGTAGGTTTAAAAATGCTGCCATTAAGTCCTGCAGACTGCTTGAACCCCTACCCCACTACATGTATCAACACACAACCCAGTAGTCTGCTTGATTTCTTCATCTACCAGTGTGTTACAGGTGGGCTAGGTCAGCTGCCATAGCCTAGGATATATGGTCAGGGGCACTCTACAAACCACAGGCTATAAAGCTAGGTAGAAACAGTCACCACTTGGTGTCCACAAAAGAACAGAAAAATGAACTACTGGAGTAGCTGTCGCCCTAAAATGAAAACCACTGATCAACCATACCCAGCAGGAAAGCAGGACAGGATCCACAATTCACACACAAAAACAGCACGTGTGGAAATAAAACAGTTCTTAGCACTGATTCTTTATCCCACCTTCATATATGCTGTATCCCAATATTGCAGCTGCTGGACAGAAACCACTCATTTAAAAGCAAAAAGAAATTTTTTTTATTCTTTTCTTTCTTTTCTTCTTTCTTTCTTTCTTTTCTCCCTTTCTTTTCTTTCTTTAATTATTTATTTATTTAATTGGTGTTTTAGTGAAGTGTTTGAAGCCCTAAAAAGAAAACAACTTACAAACCAGAATATATCCCACAAAATTATCTTTCAGAATCAATGATAGAAATGTTACTTCCATAAACAGCACCTTCATAAATTCATAATCACCAAAACAAGTGCTCCAAAAAATTCTCAAGAATGTCATCAAAAAAGACAATGCTGCTAACAATGACCAAAAAAGTCTAATGCAGTGATGGTGAACCTTTTAAAGACCACATGCTCAAACTACAACCCAAAACTCACTTATTTATCACAAAAGTCCCAACACTGCAACTAAACCTGAGCAGAGATTTTAATTAGAAAAAAAGCAACCATTGTAGAATACTCAGGTACACGGACATCTTGGCTCCAGTGCTGATGGAGGGCTCTGTGTGCATGCCATAGGTTTGTCACCTGTGAAATGCATATACCAGGCAAGATGAGGAGCTAACCAGAAGAAGAATAAAAAGGAATCAGAAAAAAGAAAATCTGGAAATGGGTCCAGGGATGTAGTTTAGTGGTGCCACACCTGCTGAGGACGTGCAAGGTCCTGAGTTCAATTCCTGGTACCAATCAATCAATCAATCAATCAATAAAAATAAAGAAATGACAGGAATTAATGTGAATGTGAATGTTTCCTTCTCCTCAGTCAAAAGACACAGACAGGCAGACTAGATTAAAAAAAAAAAAAAAACATTCAATTATATGCTGTATGCAAGAAACACATTTAGTCAAAAAACCTGAGAGACAGCATGTGAAGAATAAAACCAGAGGCTGGGGATTTAGCTCATTGGTTCCAGCTCCTGCTTTGCAAGTGCAAGGGCCTGGGTTCGATCCCCAATAACCACATACAACAATGCTGGGCATGGAGAGTAACGTCCACCAGCAATAGAACCACATACTATGAAAACACAGTCAGCTCAAATAAACAATCTAACGCTGAACCTCAAGCTACTAGAAAAAGAGGAGAAAAACAAACCCACAGCTGATAAAAGGGAGGAAATTGTACAGATTAGAGCAGAAATTAATGCAATAGAGACTAAGAGAATGACACAAAGATCAACAAATCAAGGAGCTGGTTGTTCAAAAGGATAAACAAACCCTTAGCCAACCTTATCAAAAAAGAAAGGGAAAAGTTCAAATCCGTCCAATCAGGAATGAAAGGGGGGAAATCACCACAGATCCAACAGAAGTCCAGAGGATAATAAATACCTACTTTGAAAATCTGAACCCAAACAAGATGGAAAATACAGAGGAAATGGACAAATTCCTTGACATATATGAACTTCTAAAGTTGAACGAAGGAGATATAAAAATGTTACAAGCGCCAATATCAAACTGTGAAATTGAAAATGTAATTTAAAACCTACTGACAAAGAAAAGTCCTAGTCCTGATGGCTTTAACGGTGAATTCTACAAATCTTTTAGAGAAGAGTTCATGACGTTATTCTCAAAGGCTTCAATGTAATTGAAAAGGAAACAATACTCCCAAATTCATTTCTGAAAGCAAACATTATCTTGATTAAAAAAAGAAAGAAACATCCAACAAAAAACAGAAATATAGGCCAATCTCCTTAATGAACATATATTCAAAAATCCTGAATAAGATACGAACAAACACCAAGCAATGAGACACAGAATAAATTAGAGAAGAAACTGAACAGTTCTTACAACTAAACCATAACCCCAACACAACATAGAGAAATTTATGGGACACAAAGAAAACACTCCTGTGAGGAAAATTCATAGCAGTGAAGGCCTACATCAAGAAAATGGAGCAAGCTCAAATAAACAATTTAATGCTGAACCTCAAGCGACTAGAAAGAGAAAAGCAAGACAAACCCAAAGCTCGCCCTAGGCAAGAAATTATAAGGATCAGGGCAGAAATTAATGCAATAGAAACTAAGAGAATGGTATAAAAAAATCAATGAATTGATGAGTTGGTTCTTTGAGAGGATAAACAAAATTGATAGACCCTTAGCCAACCTTATTAAACAAAGGAAGGAAAAGGCTCATATCTATGCTATTAGGAATGAGAAGGAAGAAATTACTGCCAACCCACAGGAAGTCCAGAGGGTAATAAACATGTATTTTGAAAATTTATACTTTAATAAAATGGAAAATCTAGAAGAAATGGATAGATTTCTAGACACAAATGAACTTAAAAGCTGAATAAAGAAGATATAGAAATGATAAATACTCCAATATCAATCTGTGAAATTGAAAGTGTAATTAAAAACTTGCCAACAAAGAAAAGCCCTGGACCTTATGGCTTTACTGCTGAATTCTATAAAACTTTTAAAGAAGAGTTAGTTAGTGCCTCTACTTTATAAACTCTTTAATGAAATTGAAAGGGAAGCAGTACTCCCAAACTCATTCCTAGAAGCAACCACTACCCTGATTCCAAAAGCAGAGAAAGACCCAACCAAAAAAGAGAACTACACGACAATATTCCTAGTGAACATCGATGCAGAAATCCTCAATAAGAAACTGGCAAACAGAATACAGAAAATTATCAAAAAGATTCTATACCCTGACCAAGTTGGATTCATCACAGGGATGCAAGGATGGTTCAACATACGTAAATCAATAAATGTTATACACTATATTAACAGACTCAAGGACAAAAATCATATAGTCATCTCAATTGATGCAGAAAAATTGTTTAACAAAATACAACACCCATTTATGTTCAAAGCCCTATAGAAGATTGCAACAGATGGTCTCTATCTCAAACTAATAAAAGCTATCTACGAGAAACCATCAGCCAGCATCATACTAAATGGTCAAAAATTGAAACCTTTCACACTAAGAGCAGAAATAAGATAAGGATGTCCTCTCTCACCACTTCTGTTCAATACAGCTCTGGAAATATAAGCCATAGTAATTAGGCAAGGGAAAGAAATAAAAAGAATAAAGATAGGAAAAGAATAAGTTAAACTGTCATTATTTGCTGACGACATGATATTTTATCTAGAGGACCCTAAAAACTCAATTAAAAAACTGCTAGACCTAATTGCCAAATTTAGTCGCATAGGTGGTTACAAGGTCAACATTCAAAAATCAATAGCCTTCGTACAGTAGACCCACTGAGATAGAAATTGGAGAGTCAGTCCCTTTCACAATAGCACCCCAAAAAATAAAATACCTAGGAATCAATCTAACAAAGGAGGTGGAAGATCTCTACACTGAAAACTACAGCACTCTGAAAAAGAAGATAGAAGATGATATCAAAAAATGGAAAGACATACCTTGCTCCTGAGTAGGAAGAACCAATATTGTCAAAACGGCTATACTCCCAAAACTACTATACAGATTCAATATAATCACGATTGAAATCCCAACAACATATTTCACAGATCTAAAGAAAAAAATCCAAACTTTCATCTGAAACCACAAAAGACCTAGAATAGCAAAAGCAATTCTAAGCAATAGGGACATTATGGGGGGTATTACAACTCCGGACCTGAAACTCAACTACAAAGCCACCGTGATAAAAAAAAATGCATGGTGCTGGCAAACTAACAGACCTGAGGATCAATGGAGTAGATTAGAAGATCCAGAAACTACTCTAGATACACTGAGCCACCTCATCTTCGACAAAGGAGCCAAAAATCCTCAATGGAGGAAAGATAGCCTCTTTAACAAATGGTGTTGGAAAAAACTGGGCTTTAAGTTGCCAAAGACTAAAATCAGATCTAGCTCTTTCACTGTGCACCAAGCTAAAATCAAAGTAGATAAGAGACCTAAATATTAAAACAGACACTTTGAACCTGTTGCAAAACAGGTTAGGTAAAACTCTTGAAGACATTGGGCCGGGGAGTTAGCTCAGTGGTTCCGGTGCCTGTCTTGCAAGCGCAAGGACCCGGGTTCGATTCCCCGGTAACCACATAACAATACTGGGTGTGGAGACCCACACCCAGCAGCAACCAGTACCACATACCACAGTGCCGGGCGTGGTGGCTCACGCCTGTAATCCCAGCACTCAGGAGGCAGAGGCAGGAGGATTGCTGTGATGCGAGTTTGAGGCTGAGCTCAGGGCCAGCCTGAACCACAAAGCGAGACCCTGTCTCCAAAAACCTAAAAAAAAAAAAAAAAAAAACTCTTGAAGACATTGGCTTAGGGAAAGACTTCTTGAACAAAACCTCTATAGCACAGGAATTGGCAGAAGAAATCAGCAAATGGGACCTCGTTCTTTAAAAAAGCTTCTGCACAGCAAAGGAAACCACCAACAATGCAAAAAGGCAACCAACTGTGTCGGAAAAAATCTTTACCAGCTGTTCCTCAGACAAAGGGTTACTATCTAGAATCTATAAAGAGCTCAAAAAAATCAGCCCATCCAAATTTAAAGACCCAGTTCAAAAATGGGCATCTGAAATGAACAAATACTTTTCAGAGGAATAAGTAAGAGCAGCTACGAAGCATATGAAGAAATGCTCAACATCATTAGTCATTTGAGAGATGCAGATGAAAACAACACTAAGATTTCATCTCACTCCACCAAGAATGGCTGCCATTTCAGAATTAGCCAGTAACAAATGTGGGCGAGGCTCCAGAGAAGAAAGAACCCTTCTCCACTGTTGGTGGAACTGTAGACTCATACAACCCCTGTGGAGATGAGTGTGGATATTCCTCAAAAAGCTAGGATTGGAGGGCCCATTTCACCCGGCCATCATCCTGCTAGGTATATACACAAAAGAATTAAAAGACTCATATCACAGTGACAAATGTGCACCCATGTTGATAGCAGCTGAGTTTGTGATTGCTACATCTTGGAAACAATCCAAGTGTCCATCAACTGGAGAATGGATAAAAAAGCTGTGGTTCTTCTACAGAATGAAGTATTACTCTGCCATAAAAAATGATAAGTTTGAGTCATTTATACTTTTTGTTGTTGTTGTTGTTGTTGTTGTTGTTGTTGTTGTTGTTTTGGGTTTTTTGTTTTGTTTTGGTTTGGTATGGTTTGGTCTGGTTTTTGAGACAGAGTCTCACTTTGTAGTTCAGGCTGGCCCTGAGCTCAGCTTCAATCTCACATCACAGCAATCCTCTTGCCTCTGCCTCCCAAGTGCTAGGATTATAGGCATGAGCCACCACGCTCAGCACTGTGATATGTGGTACTAATTGCTGCTTGGCATGAGTCTCCACGTCCAGTATGGTATATGGTTACCGGGGATCGAACCTGGGCCCGTGCACTTGCAAGGCATGCGTTGGAACCACTGAGCTAAATCCCCGGCTCCTGAATCATTTACACTTAAATGGACATACCTTGAAGATATCCTCATAAGTGAAATAAATCGGTCACAGATATGTAAATATCACATCTTTTCTCTGGTATGAGAAAATAAAGATGAGAATGAGTTTTAGAATTGTATGTTATATATTGTGAAATAGAAAATACTCAAAGTGAAATACAGTGAAGGGGAAAATAATGAGATTATAACAAAAAAGATAGGAAACAAAATTTATGTATATGGCAGGGTGGTAGCGTGGGTAGGGCTATGGGGAAAAATGAGAATTAAATTGTGTCATATGCAGTACAAATTCTCACTGTTGAGTGCAATCATGGTGTGTATATGTAATGTACCAATAAAGATTTCAATGAGAAAAAAAAAAAAAAGATACTGGCAAACAATACAGAGAATCATCAAGAACATCATACATCCCATCCTGATCAGGTTGGATTCATAATAGGGATGTAAGGATGGTTCAACATATGTAAATCAATAAATGTAATTCACTACAGTAACAGACTCAAGGACACAAACCATATTGTCATCTTAATAGATGAAGAAAGAAAATTTAACAAAAACTAACCCTTATTAATGATTAAAATCTTATAGAAAACTGGAATCCATGGTCTTTATTTCAACCTGATAAAAGCTATTTATGAGAAACCCACAGCCAGCATCATCCTAAATGGTCAAAAACTGAAATCTCTCATACTAAAATCAGGAACAAGACAAGGATGTCCACTCTCAAACTCATATCCAATATATTGCTAGAAATATTAGCCACAGCAATTAAACAAGAGAAAGAAATAAAAATAGGAAAGGAAGAAGTTAAGCTGTCATTGTTTGCTGATGATATGATACTCTACATAGAAGATCCTAAAAACTCAACCAAAGACTGCAAGATTTAACTGCCACATTTAGTAGCATAGCTGGATACAAGGTCAGTGTATATATGAACAACAGACTCATTGAGAAACAAATTGAGAAATCAACTCCTTCCACAACTGCATCCAATAAAATGAAATGTCTAGGATCAATCTGCTAAAGGAAGTGAAAGACCCCTATTCTGAAAATTACAGAACTGTGAAAAGGAAGACTGAAGAGCACATCAGAAAATGGAAAGACATCCCTTGTTTCTGGGTATGGAAAGAAAAAAATTGGTGGTTAAAAAAAGTAAATAAATCTTATGTACATGGGATGGGGGCTGTAGGAAGGACAGGGGAATGGAAAAAAAAGGAGATGATGCGCCATGTACCGGTACAAATTCTCAATGCTGAATATGATCATAACATATTTATTAAATGTATCAATATAACCAACTTTTAAAAAGAAATTCTTTCAAACTGAATAATAAAAAGTAATATAGTACAATTTCTTAAAAATCACTGAGACTAAACAATCAAAAGATAAGAAATATCATTCCAAGCAACAGGAACCTGAAAACAAGCAGTGATAAAATATTGTATTTATAGACAAAGCTCACTTGAAGCCAAAACATCAGAAGGGGCAAAGAAGACAACAGGAAGAGACAACAATTCTAAATATATGCATCAAACACCCCTGAACACAACTTCATAAAACCAACTTTTTTTTTTTTTTTAACTTATGAACCTGTCCAGCTCACCCCAGATGGTAATAACATCACAAGGAAGATCGGTGGATATGAATTTGGAGGTTTTGAGTACATTAACCCTCTATGTATGTATGAGAAAGAATAGGTCTGAGCCTCATTTTTCAGCTATGTATTCTGCTTATGTTGCTATTTAATGATTGGAAAAATTTGTTAACAGCTTGGATTCAATTAACCATTTTGTAATTGTCTGGATGCTAGTTTTAATTTTTTGAAGTTATATTTAAATGCAATACTTGCTTCTTATAGTATATAATGAAGAATATTGAACTTTTTGTTGATAGAGTTGCTTTATATGTTTTGTCTTAAATAACAATGAGGCAATTCCTTGTTAACTAAACTTGTAAATGCCTTCTATTTATTGAGTGGAAATAGAAAGCATAATACTTTTTCAGTTATTTACTTTACAGGAAAATAATTTGTCTTTTAAGTAGAATGTCATACCTATGCTTATTCATCTCAAACTAAATTACCTGTTCCTTTGGACCATAGTTTATGTAGCCTTCAGGAAAATTTTAAAAAATAATAATACTGACAGTTTTTAATCTACATAAAACATATATTATGATTCCATCTCCTTAGTTAAGTTTTTCATCTAGTAGGATAACACATGAAATACAAAGGAGAACTCATTTTGGGTGCAGAGTTCTTCACAACACTTTTATTACAATTACTGGTTACTAATTTATTATTTAAACATGTCACGTTAGCTTTTTTGTTTTAGTACTAGTTTTATTTAAAGGACTTGAGAAGCAACTATCACCATCTAAATCATTTACAATGTACGATCTTAGTACAATTTAATTTTAGGCAACCTACCCAGTTTTAAATTTAGAATGATCTAACATTTATAGATATTTAGTAAATTTTTTATCTTTTTTGAGGTGCACCATTTCATTGGAAATGTAACTTTTCCGAAGCTTCTAGTTGTACATTGTCTTTCTGTCAAATAACTAAGTATGAAAGGAATGACAATATCAAAGGAAAGTATTCACAGACTTTCACATGTTCATTCCCAACAGTTATATGATCCTCTTCAAGGCTGGGGCTTGTTTTAAAACAAAGTCAGAACCATAAAATAAGCTCATAGATAATTCTAACACGTCAGAAATATATTTGTGATTTGGGTTTTAAGTGTTGCCCTTTACCATAGAGCATTTCAGAATGGAGACTAATCACACTGGACATTTGTTAACATGTTTATCACTGAGCCCAGTTAGAATTTTGGGGGGCTTTTGGATCTCACTTTGAGAAGCGCTTTCAAGAGAAGGGCTACCTCCAAAACCATTCCTAGAAGATAGTACCACCAAGATTTTATAAGCCAGGAAAAAAAACTATAAAAGAAAATTACAGACCAATCTTTTTGATAAACATAGACACAAAAATCCTCAACAAAATACTGAGGAACAGAATACAACAAATGATCAAAAAGGTCATACAGCATGACCAAGTAGGCTTTATGCCAGGGATACAAGATAGTTCAACACATACAAATCAATAAATATAATACACCACATAAACAGATGCAAGGACAAAAATCATATAATTATCTCAATATATGCAGAAAAAGTCATTGACAGAATCTAAAACTATACAGTATAAAAACCCAGAAGTAAAATAGGCATAGAATGACCTTATCTCAATCTTATAAAAGCTACTTATAACAAACCTACAGCCAATACCATTTTACATGGGGAAAAGCTGAAAGTCTTCCCTCTAAAATCTGGAACAAATAAAAGACGTCCCCTATCATTATTCCTGTTCAAGACAGTACACATAATACTATCCAGGGCAATGAGGATGAAGACATATCATGTACAAGTACAAATTCAACGTTGAATGTGATCACAATGTGTATCTAAAATGTCCTAATAAACTCAATAAAGTGGAAAAAAAAAGAAAAGAAATAAGATATGTATGCAAAAGGAAGAATGCAAATTCTGCTTATTTTTAAATGATATGATCTTTTGCATAGAAGATCCTAAAATTTCCAGCTAGGGCCTCCTAAAATTAATAACCAAATCCACTATAATAGCAGGAAAAGTCAATACACAAAAATCAATAGCTTCCCTTTACATCAATAATAAATTCACAGGCTGGGGATTTAGCTCAGTCATTCCAGCACCAGTCTTGCAAGCGCAAGGACCCGGGTTTGATTCCCCGGCAACCACATACAATACTGGGCATGGAGACTCACGCCCAGCAGCAACCAGTACCACATACCACAGTGCCGGGTGTGGTGGCTCATGCCTGTCATCCCAGCACTCGGGAGGCAGAGGCAGGAGGATTGCTGTGATGTGAGTTTGAGGCTGAGCTCAAGGCCAGCCTGAACTACAAAGTGAGGCCTTGTCTCCAAAAATAAATTATGAATTCACTAAAAAATAAATCAGGAAAACAATGCCGTTCATAATAAGTTTAAGAAAAATTAATAAAAATTAACCTAATCAAGGAAGTGAAAAATCTCTGCAACAGAAAGTACAGCATTCTGAAGAAGGAGATCAAAGAAGACATAAGAAAATGGGAAGATCTCCTCTGTCCTGAGCAGGCAAAAACAATATTGTCAAAATGACAACATTTCCCAAGCTAATATATAGATTTTACGCAATCCCAGTCAAAATAACAATAGTATTCCTCAGAAAGCTAGAGAAAAGAAAATCTCAAAATTCATATGAAAGCAAAGGAGACCTACAATACCAATCCTGGGCAAAAAAGAGAAAAGCATGAGGCATTACAATCCAAGATTTCAAGTAATATTACAAAGCTACACTGATAAAAAAAAAAAAAAAAAAAACAGCATAGTGCAGGCCGGGGAGTTAGCTCAGTGGTTCCGGCGCCTGTCTTGCAAGTGCAAGGACCCGGGTTCGATCCGCGGTAAACTATATACAATACTGGACGTGGAGACTCACGCCCACCAACAACCAGTACCACATACCACAGTGCCGGGCGTGGTAGCTCACGCCTGTTATCCCAACACTCGGGAGGCAGAGGCAGGAGGATTGCTGTGATGTGAGTTTGAGGCTGAGCTCAGGGCCAGCCTGAACTACAAAGCGAGATTCTGTCTCAAAAATCCTAAAAAAAAAAAAAAACCAGCATAGCGCTGGCACAGAAACATTTATGTGCCCAATAAAAGAGAACAGACGATGCAGAAACAACCCAGCAACACTCCTCTATCTGATCTTTGAAAGAGGGAACAAAACATTTGCTGGAGGAAAGAGCCTGTTTAACAAGTGATATGGAATAATTGGCTGTACACACGCAGAAGACTCAGTCTAGACCGTATCTCTCACCATGTACCAAATTAAAACCCAAATAGATCAAATGCCTAAATACTAAAACAGAAAGTCGTATTCTTCTGGAAGATAAAATAAGTAAAATTCTTAAAGACATAAGCAGAGACCAAGACTTTCTTAACAGAAACCTAATTTCCCAAATAACATCTAGAATCAACAAAATAAATTATATCAAATTTAAGTTTCTGCACAGCAAAGGAAACAACCAACAAAGTGAAGAGACAATATGCAGGCTGGGGAAAATGTTTGCCAGCTACTCATCAGACGAGTCTAATATTAAAAATGTAACAACTGTTCAAAGAATTACAGCATCCAAAATAAAAGACCCAATTAAAAAATGGGTGACTCTATTCAAAAGGAAAAGCGGGTGGCAGCAAATAAAGAAGGGAAAAAAATTGATGGTTAAAAAAAGGAAGCAGAGCTTATGTATATAGAGGGAGGAAGGTTGTAGGGTGGGCAGGGGAATGGGAAAAAATGAGAATTAAGTTATTTCATAAACTGACACAAATTCTCAATGTCGAATGTTATCATGATGTGTATATAAAATGTACCAATAAAATAAATTTTTTTTTAAAAATAAGCAATTGAAATGAACACATGTTTCTCAGAAGTGGAAGTACAAATGACAATACCAACAAAATGTTTAATAGGGCCAGGGATTTAGCTCAATGGTTCCAGCATCAACCTGGCAAGTGTAAGGTCCTGAATTTGATCCTCAGTACCACATACCACAATGCCAGGCATGGTGGCTCATACCTGTAATCCCAGAACTTGGCAGGCAGAGGAAGGAGGATTGCTGTGAGTTCGAACAGAATCTCACCTGTGCTACAAAGTGAGTTCAGGGTCAGCCTGAACTACAAAGAAAGCCCCTGTCTCAAAAAGAAAAAAAAAAAATGCTCAACACCTCTAATCATTAAAGAAATGTAAATTCAAACAACACTGAGATTCCACCTTACTCGAGAGTGAATGGCTATCACCAATAAATCAAACAAAAATATATGCTGGGGAGACAGCAAAGAGAAAATAAATGCTCTTACATTGTTTCTGGGGATGGAAACTAGTAAAAGCATTATCAAAACCAGTAAGGAGATTCTTTCAAGACAAACAATAGAAATTCCACTTGACTCAGATATTCCTTTTTTAGGTATCTTTCCAAAAGAACAGAAAGGCACTATTTTAGAATAATACATGTATTCCTATATTTATAGAAGCACAACTCATAAGAGCTAACTCCTGAAAGTGGTCTATTTAATGTTCATCAGTGGATAAATGGTTTAAAAATGATTAACTTGAGTTATCTGAAGGAAAATGGATGCATTTCAAGACTATAATGTTAGCTGAAATAAATCAGACACAAAAGATTAAAGAGCACAGTGTTTCTCTTATATGAGAAATATAAACTATAAATACATTAAAGAGAAAAATAGAAGATAGCCAATAGGAAACAGGGAGATGGAACTTTTCAAAAGAGAGGGGACAAAGAAGCGGAGGGAAGACTAAAGGAGAAGGAGAAGAGAAGGTAAAAAGATTTTTTAGGGGCTGGGGAGTTAGCTCAGTGGTTCCGGCGCCTGTCTTGCAAGCGCAAGGGCCCGGGTTCGATTCCCCGGTAACCACATAACAATACTGGGTGTGGAGACCCACGCCCAGCAGCAACCAGTACCACATACCACAGTGCCGGGCGCGGTGGCTCACGCCTGTCATCCCAGCACTTGGGAGGCAGAGGCAGGAGGATTGTGATGTGAGTTTGAGGCTGAGCTCAGGGCCAGCCTGAACCACAAAGCGAGACCCTGTCTCAAAAAACCTAGAAAAAAAAAAAAACAACAACAAAGATTTTTTAAAGAACTAAGACGTGTTATGAACACGGACCAGCTCCCTACAATGAATATAACATTATGCACTGCAAACGTGTGCCAATAAAATAGAAAATAGAAAAAAGTAAACAAGTGGCGCAGTAGGGATCAGGCTGCTCCTATCCGAGCCTAGGTCACTCTCCTTTGCAGCCACAACCTTCGCTTCCACTCTCCGAGGCCCTTGTGCCTGGATTTTCTGTGGTGTCCGCAGGAGGTAGCAGGGACTGGCCTTTTTCTCAGCTCACCTTCTGCAAGCTCCAAAGTTCACAGTTTTCTGCTTTATGGAGTTAATGTTTTATTCTTCAATATGATGCTTGATTAATTTTGTCATCTTCTTTCACATTATTTTTTTACCGTATGTGTTTAAAGCCATTTTCCCTCTGGATATAGGATTTCACAAGGTGGAAACAGATGTTCAGTTTCTGACGCTTATTAGAAAGATTCCCGTGTACCATCCCATGTCCTGGCTGGTCACAGACGACAAATTCAGGCTGTAAAAGAGGAATTTTAATGATGCGCCTACTTGGCAATCTGTGGACAAAGGCATCGGAGTCCGCTGGCTCCTGACCGCAGGGAACCTGAAGGGGCCAAGGAAAGATGGACAAGAGGAAAGAGAAATTACAAGAACCGGAAACAGTTGCTGAAGAGACATTAGATGGAACCTGTGGCCCAGTTGGGCTGTCAAAACAGCCATCACTTGCCCTCTTCTTCCTGAATCCATGCTTTGGCTATATAGTTTTAGAATTTCTCTCACTAAAAACAATCCCATGTCTCTTGAACAAGGACTGATCTCTGTCACACTAGGCAACAGAACTGCAGCAGGACTAAAGTAGCTGCGGCTCTGAGTCCAGGCCCCAGAGGAATCTGGTTTACTGTCTTAGAGGAACCACACCCGGGCTCCCAGAGAACAGGCTGAGCTAGCTTCCTGGACAAAGGGGGACAAATGTCCCCCCAAAGTCTCATGTATTTGTAAGGTAACTCACTCAGGGGCACCGTGCTCATCAATACATTCATCCATTGTCAACTGTGGTAGCTGAATGAATGTGGTAGCTAGGATGTGGACTTCCTCAGAGGTGGGTCACCAGCACCATGACCTGGAAAGGCGAATTCTTGTCCCAGGTCCCTGTCTATCCCTCCCTCTGTCTCTCTCTGTCCCTCTCTCTGTCTCTGTCTCTCTCTCCTCTCTCTCTCTCTCTCTCTCCTTCTCTTCCTCTCTATCTCGCTCTCTTTCTGTCTATCTGTCTTTCACTGCCTGCCCCTCCCATCTTCCCGGCTTACTCTGCCAGCCCATCCTCCATGCTATCTCTGACTTAGAGACAGTTGACCATGGACTGAATCCTCTGAAAAGTGACCCAAAATTAACTTTTCTAAGCTTCACGAGTCAAGTAGCTCGTCCCAGCAATGGGAAAACTGGCTAATACAGTCCCCATGAGCCTTGTTGTCCTAACTAACAGCCAGTCTAAAGTCTGCTACTGAAGTGCTGCCATCTTCAACTACCACACACCCAGAGACTCTAGGAGATGACCAGGAATCCAGGGGGGTCTCAGGCCCGGCTTAGACCAGAAGAAATAGTTATCTTGGACACAGAATTATGAGTTTAAAATATATTTTAATTGAATTCAATATTTTTCAGTAATTTTTAAAATACAGAACTTAACAAGATATAGTCACCACCTTTAATAAAATTTTCAGCTGGAAAAATACTGAAAATTCATAAATAAGACAGAGATGCATATTCTTTAAGTGCTATTAAACATTATCTGGAAGTTCTGATCAACAGGAAAAGTAAGCAAAAACTATGCGTCAAAGTGCTGAAAAGAAACTGAACAAACAAGTGTGACTAGCTTAGATGGATAACACAGAAAAGCCAACTGAGTCAATAAATAAGTTATAACAGCATTCACTAAGATATGGATTTTTAAAAAATCAACGTGTGAATGAGTTTCTTTTAACCTCAGTTTTTTCTGGGAAGGTATTTCTTTTTATTCAAAATTAAAATTCTTTTGACATGATTATTAATTATTGTGGAGCAACAATAGACTGACACAAACAACAGGGTAGTAAACGAAAACAGGTGATGTGCAGTCATGAATGTAGAGAGAAAGTATCGGGCCTGCCCCGTTTCCTCCCTGTCAGTCACTCTGCAGCTTCCTAATCATCTAACTCATCCTGAAACTGGAGAACACAAGACTCCACGGAGTCCTTTCCGCATCGGGTGGCTTCCTGCTGCTCGGAGAGACACGGACAAGATGAGAGCAAGGATCTGGGGACAACGAAAGTTACTCACCTGCTCATTTACTTTTCAATTCTAAAAACTGGGGGGAATTTTTGTCAAATGCCTGCAGTTACATAGGAGATGACAGAAGAGATCACAAAGCTGATTCAGGAACAAAGGAATTGATCCAACAGCAGTGGGAAATTGATGGAAGGACGTGTTTACTCCCATTACATTAATACCAGAAGTTTCTTGCAAAGATGTAGGCTAAAGATTAATACCTTGCACTGCCTTTTCAACACAAATAATGATGAACGATGTGCCTGAGGCAGAAACAGGGTCTGTTTATAAGATCGTGTCAGGTTTCAATTAAACAAAAATCCAGCTGACTTGAACAAAATTCAAATAAGCTGAATTGCAGTCACACTTAATATTTAAAGAGAAAATGTGTGATAATGTTAATTAATGTAGATTTGATGTGGCTGAAAGTGATAGAAAAACTATACCATTTCAAAGAGAAATGTCTCACACATAAGTGAAGGCAAGAAGCAGGGAGTCCAGAGCTGGGCCTGTCGCGCATGCTGGGTTCACTCTACCAGGTAGATTCTGACATGTGGGGCATGCTTCATGGTCTCAGAGAACGGCTCATGCACCAGTCATCACATCTGCATTCCAGTCAGTGAGATGGCGAGAAATAAACTCAAACAGAACATATCTTTTCCCAATGGAGAAGGGAAAAGTCATTTCCATCCTTTCCGTTTACATCATATGGTTTACATGACATAGGAAACACAGGGTCATGTGACACACTAAAACCCAAAAACACCAGTTAATATTGAACAACCAGTATGTAGTCTCTCCCTTGGTCATGTTAACTTTTTTGGCCAGAACACAACTTCTAAGGTCATTTCATAATCAATAAATTATAATTAAAAGCCCATGTATTCCAAGTCAACATTAAGATCAGACTGATAATTCTAAATTTGTGAACATCTATAGTTATCAAAGATTCAATTTTTGTTATGCTGAACTTATATAAGCAAGAGAGTAGAAAAGAATAGTTTGGTTCAGTTCTATTTTGATGAGAATGATTTGAGTAGAAAGGATGTCCTAAGGAACCCACTACAAACACTCAGATAACTTGGGCTGTGAGTCACAAAACAATGATTTAATCTTGTAAAAATAATTTCCCTCACACACAAAAGCCCAGCAGTTTAGTCCAGCATGCAAGGATGATTTCATGAAAAACAAATGCTCCCAGGAACTGTTAACCAGAATTTTCCCAGAGTATGTGGGATTTTATATTTTCACAAACTTGAGTGAGCATTTCTCAGGCTGACGGTGTCCAAGCCCAAGCCCTGAGCTGCCGCCAAAGTGTCACAATCCGAGGACTAGAGGCACAGATCTCCCTCCTGTTTTCCCGGGGAATGTGTATTTTGCTTTGCTATTCATTCACTTGATCCCTAGAACACTCTAGCACAGCCTTATGAGGTCACGGGCCAACACACTCACTGCCGGTACTGCAGCCCTGTGCCAACACCCTGCCCTCCAGACCACACTTTTAAGAGCCACTGCTTGAAAACAGAACTACAGTTGCTGCACCGATCTCACTGGAAACTCGCCTTGCACAATCTGCCCGCTGACTCGGGCTCACTGACACCCATTTTCACACAGTGCGCGGGGGTGGAGCGAGTGAGGGCTGGGAAGGTAAGAGCGAAACAACACTGAAAGGGTGAGAAGGTCATGTACACATTACTAAGGGCACCCAAGAGTCCTCAGCCAACGACGAAGAAATGAGGCCCGTGACAGTTTCACACCCTTCCTTGCAAAGCCAGGCGTCATTAACCCATAAGGGCACCTGGGACAGCTGGCCAAACCGCCACTCCTGCCTCCTCTTCCTCTGTGAGCTGCAGTTTGTGGGAAGGGGAAATGCTTTCTGGGCTGATGACTTGGAATGGGGCATTTGGCAAACAGTGTTTGCCTAGTATCAAGTGATTTCTTCCTAAAAAGTCATCACTGTTAAAACAGCAAGACACTTAGGGAAACAGGGAGAAGGTTTTGATTAATAATACTACGCCTTTGTGATTGCTACATCTTGGAAACAACCCAAGTGTCCATCAGCTGGAGACTGGATAAAAAAGCTGTGGTTCTTCTACAGAATGGAGTACTACTCTGCCATAAAAAATGATAAGTTTGAATCATTTCTACTTAAATGGACACACCTTGAGGATATCCTCATAAGTGAAATAAATAGGTCACAGATAGATACATATCGCA
>PVIR01001491.1:38938-59604 GCA_004026965.1 Petromus typicus | reverse complement strand
AGACCTGGATGGTTTTGGATAATAATGGATAAACCCATCAGGCTAACTGAAATACATCAGATATGGAAAGTTACATATAATGTGGCTTCTGTTACATGAGAAAGTTAAAACACAAAAACGAAGAGTAGAGAGAGGGCAGGAATGAGGGGCAAAGGGATCAAAATGATAAAAATATGCTATATCCATATGCCAGTTCCAAAAAAAAATCTAGCTATACATATAATATTGAAATTAATAAAAATATAGAATAGATGCATTTGTTATCTATAAAATTTTTAAATCATTTTAATCATCAAATTTAGTTTTTTGTTTACTGATATATTTAAACTTTCTTTCATCTTATTTGCTTTTGATTTGCTGTTTTCCTCTATTTCCTTTTTATATATATTTTGTTTGAATCATTGATGTATTTTCTACTTGTTTGCAAATTATGTACTTTTTCACTATGTTGGTGGTCACTTTGGAAGGTAAGTAAGTATGTGTTATACTAAAAAATGATGCTTGTGTGTGGTTCTTGCCCAAGGACAGTCACCAGGACTATCCTCTTTATCACACAGGATAGAATTAACTGGACTAGTGCATCTATCCACAAAGCAAAACTGACTGTCGTCACAAGGAGTGTTTTCTCTAAAATTTTTACATCATTGGCATTGGTTAAAGGAGACTTACTGCTTTTCAGAGTAGTGAATTACGTCCCTCTGTTGGATGCACAGAAGGTCTGTACGCAGTTCTCCCTTGGTAATTATGCCAGTCCTGGGTGGGAAGGCTAAACTACTATAGTGAAGGAAAATAGCTGATTCGGTTGCCACATTTGTATAGACAGGAGTTTTGCTCATTTGTACGATTCACGATGTGTTTTGGGCTTACCGGTTTTAGGACATATTTTCAGGATGTCTGTATTGATCCATGCTAATCACTGAGGAATGTATCCCATGTTGGATGTGGGTGACATGTATGAGCTGATCTAGTAGTAAGTATTTTGCGACTTCAGCAAATTCAGTGGTTGTTGTTTTTTTTAAAAACACTCTTACATGGAACATTATTTTCAACAAATATAGATAGTATTCAACTTTAATTAAAGAAATTATGTATCTTAACAAATATAAAGCTGAAGGTTTCCCACTGTTTTATTCCAAGAACTCCTAAACATTTTAATGCTGATCATCTAGACTCTAGCTTACATATTATTCATCTCAATTATTTTAATCAGCTGTTTTAGCCCTAACAAGTATGAATTATCATTACATATTACAAAGATTGCTCATTTTTCTACTTTTTTTTTTTTTAGTACCAGAGATCCAACTGAAGGTCTTGTGTTGACCAGGCAGGTGCAGCACCACCAAGCTAAATCCCCAGTCCTTCTCTACACATTTAAAATTTTCCTTGCTCACAATCTCACTCTTCCTGGAAACTCTATCGCAGACTTTCCTTTCCTTGCACTTCTTTCTAAAATATATCCTTCAGAAGTTTCTTTAATATACCTATGTTAGTGATTAACGCTCCCAGTATGTAGCTAACATTCACTTATATGTAAATGTCTTTATATTCATCTATTCTTACAATACACATGATAGTATAATAATATTTCTTTCTGAATGTGATATGTTATAATAATATATTCAATTATTCTACATTTCATTCTTTTCTATTAAAAAGTCCTGCTCTCCATCTTGTAGTAGAGACGAAAGGTAATCTATTTTTTCTACCTGGCTGCTTCTTAAACTTCTTTGTCTTTCATGCTCTGCAGTTACTAAATATTATTACTACAGACAGATCTATTTCCTCTTTATTTTGGTTGGTAAATATTATCCTTCCTTGATCTGTGGAGACTCTTGTCTCTTATTTATCCTTAAACATCGTATTCTTACTTCTTTTCCAAGGGTTTTAACTGGAATCACATCAGATTCACTCACTCTGTCCCCCGATCCGTCGCCTGCTCACGTATTTCCCACTTTAGCTGTGTGGCACTTGCATGCATTCTTCCCTTCTCTCTTCCAATTCATTCTCCCTTCATTTGCACCTACACTGTTGTCTGACCTATCCTTTCCTTTTTGCCAATTGACAATTATGTTTATTTCCCATCTATTTATGAATCATTGTGGTAAGTATAATTGCTACATTGCTATAATTCTTGTAGTGTTTATGGTTCTATTTTTTTAGAAATTCTTTAAACATTCATACACAGTGAGATAGAAAGAATAATGCTTCCCTCCCCACTCATGTCCTGAGCAATCTCCTGAACTGAGTGACTTACCTTATGTGACAAAAGAGACTTTGGAAAGGTAATTGATGATCTTAAAGTGTCAGGGAGTGGGAGGCTGTTCCTGATTATCTGAGTGGGCTCAATGTAATCATCAGGCTCTTGTAAGAGCAAAGTAAATGAGCAAACTCAGAAAAATGAGACGTGACAAAGGAACAGAGGGTGGAAAGATGCACTTTGAGGTGGAAAAAAGCCCCATGAGTCAAAATGTAAGCCAACTCTAAAAGCTTGAAAAACAAAGAAAATATATTCTCTTCTAAAGCTTCCAGAAGAAACATCTCAGCCAACATCTTTATTTTAGATTTCTAACATCCAGAACAGTAAGAAAATTAATGCATGCCATTGTGTTGATATGTTATAGTAGCACCAAAACTAATGCACATGGTTGTCTTACATGCAAAGATAATATTTCCATCCTCTGAAATCACAGAGAAGCTAAATTTATTGTGTGTCTCTCTCAGGATTACTTGTGAGCACACTGTACTTTTAGTAGTTGAGTACTACAGCGAAACAGAACAAACCAAGTATATAAAAATATATCAGAGGAGACTTCTTATAGGCATTGGCTCAGGTCATTACAGAGACCGACTACTCTCACGAACTTCAATCTAAACTGGAGAACTAGGCAAGCCCTAGTGTAACCCCATCTGAGTCCAAAGGCCTGAACTGAGATTGAAAGACAGTGTTCTCCAAAAGAGCTGCCTTAGCTTCAGGCATTATATTGTGTGAAAGTATAAAATCACATTCAACTCAGTGTAATGCACTAGAACTTGGATTATATAAAGAATTATTCACATCTCTGAAGTTCTACTGAACTGAGGGCCTGGTTCCATTGAATGGAATATTATCTAAATCACTGTGACCTCTTCCTTATTGTGAGTGTGTGTGAGGAGGAGATTAATGGCTATAATTGTATTCCACAAGTATAGTGTGGTCTTCTCCACCTACTCTACAGATATTTACATGCCTCCTCGAACTATATGTCCCAGGCCCTAACTCCACAACTACCATCTACTATTGGATGTCTCAAAACTACTCTGGACTTGCAATAACCAGAATCAATCTCATAATCAGCTCCTTTGTGCCTCTCTTCACCCCTAGCATTTCAAATCAAATTGCCAAGAACAGTATAACACTACCCTAGCGGGTTTACCTGCATTTATTCTTGCCCCTTGCAATTACTGTCCATGCTGAGGCCAGAGTAATATTCTAAAAATATAAAGAGGATCATGTGCCACACAGACAGTGTGTGCCAGTCATGATTTTCAAAGCTTTCCAGAGTCTAATCTGTGTGCCTCTATCCTCTTCCCACACCATGACTGCCTTTCACCTTTCTTTTTTACCATTCCACTGTTCCATCCCAGTCCTGCTGGCCTTCTTCCAGTCCCTCACACTGACTGCTCCTCCATTCTCAACAGCTGAGGTCCTGATCTCTGTACTGGATGATTCTTTTTTATGAACTGAATTCTTTATTGGTACATTTTATATACATATCACGATCACACTCAACATTGGGAATTTGTAACAGTGTACGATATGGGTTAATTATATTTTCACCCATTTCCCTAACCACCCTACAATCCCACTACCCCATATATACACATGCTTTCTTTCTTTTTGGATAATTCTTCAATGCTGGAAATAGCTTCAGATGCTGCAGATTAATGAGGGTTTTTTTAGTTTCCTGTTGTTCATTTGTGTTGCTCTGAGGTACAGGCTGACCTTGAATTCATTAGCTAGCCCAAGATGACCTTTAACTTTGCCAAAAATCCACGTACCTCAGCCTCCCCAATGCTGGGATTACCAGCGTATGCCATCATACCTAGTTTTGATGGGTTTCATTTTGGCTAATCCGTACATGCGTAAAACGTACTTAAATTATTTCCAGTCCTCATCATTCCCTTTTCCCCATTTTACCACTTAGTTTCACATGAGAGGTAATATGTGTAATGTATTTTACATATACCCACCACCTCTATTATCCTCCTTGCATCCTTCACACTCCTTTCCTTATTTTCCTCTTGTCTGGTAATAGTCTCCATTCTACTTTTTATTATCTTTCTCAATTCCACATATAAGGGAGAACATATTTGTCTTTCAGAGCCTGGCTTATTTCACTCAACCTGAATGGTTTCCAAATCCATTCATTTTGTTGCAAATAACAGAATTTTGTTCTTCCTCGTGGCTAAATATTGTGTACGTACACCACATTTTCTTCACCCATGCATCAATAAATGGGCATATAGCAAAGCCTCACTGGACACTTTTATCCTTCTTTTGCTATTTACCTCTCATTCTTTCTCTTTTTTTCATCCCAACTGTCACTTCTTCCAGATATCCCTAACCTGGACAAATTTCTTCATAATCGAGTCCTGTAATATTGGCATTAAAGTTAGAACATGTAAAGAGTTAAAGTTTATCTTGGAAAACAGAGCAAATATAAATGGTACAGAAGAAGTGATTTCAAACTTCAAATAAGTCTTACATATGGACCTGAGAAAGTGAGGATTGAAGGAATAAATGGAAGATTAGAAAATACTCACTAGTGCTCCAAAAGCACCAAAAGAAAAAATGGTGAGAGGGTCGGAACTTAGAAGGAAATTCAACAATCCACGTGTTCTACTTGCCATCATGTAACTGTGAAAAAATACACAACACTCACAAATTAAAGACCAAAAAGTGCATTTTATATTTTAGGTCACAGTCTGTGGAGCTTTCAGTCCCTATGAGGTGGCTCCAAAGCAGGACACTATGGGAAGGGTATTACAGGAAACAGTCCATGGAGTGACAGACAGGGGCAGATGGCAGTGAGCCTCCCTTTCCCTTTCTCTTTTTATTCCACTCAGACTGCAAGCCTGTTGGTTTGTGTCACCCATGCCTAAATTAAGTTTCCCATTACTGCATCAAGGAATAAGCAAACCCCATCAGTGAACCAGTCACACCCATAATTCAAGATCATACCTATCTCCTAGAGCCCTCTGAAAAGTCCCACCTGTGAGCACAGGAAAAGCCATGACACCAAGTAAATTAAGCTACAGAGGAGAATTAACAAAGAGATCTGTAGAAATTGACTCGGTGTAACTATACTATATAGATCCACTATCTCTAAAGAAAGGGATTATGAAATAAAGAGATTCCAAAGCAACTCCTAGTCTAACTAAGTTGACAACAGATATTCAACCTAATTTACAACACATTCAACTTTATATTTTTGTTGGGAGACTGTATACAATTCATGCCTTTCCCTCCATATGATATAAACTCCATAAAAAAATAAGACTCAGCTATACATTATTTTTTAAAGTATTCATTGAAAACATACTGTGAACCAGATACCATTCTAAGAACTGAGTAGTCAAAGAAAAAATAAAGTAAAAGTTTCCACTCCTGCATTATTTAGAGCTATCAATAAACAAATAATATAATATGCATGCCATTTATATACATATGTATATATAATAAAACTGCAATGTGATAAATGCAATACACCAAAAAAAAAAAAAAAAAAGAATGGAAGCTACAGAATGTTGGTGTGGAAGCTGAGAACTGGGTCCCCCAGAGCTATTCAGTCACCCCAAGTATCTCCTAATTATATAGCATCCAAGCCTGATTTTCTTCCTCTTGAAAAATTTCTGCAAAGTAATATATTTATTAAATCATATTGTGTTTTGATTAGTGCAAAGTCTATTTTTATGTTTAAAAAACTGATTTATAAAGCACAACAGAAAAAAGCTTCTGGCAACATAGCCTCAAGGAAATAAGCATCTGAAATATATTTCTTGAAGTATATGGGATTTGAAACTAGTGAATATTTGTTTAGTCATGGAAGGTGATCTCTTGTCTCTCTATCCTATACTCTGAAAAAGGCAGTTCTTTGAATTCTTACTCATGTGCACCTGAATAAAGGGCCGGTTTATGCCGGGACATTCGAGGACTGACAAAGCTTTGCTACAGACCATGAGGAGGACCATGGGAAACATAGAGACTGAGCAGATAAACAGGAAGGAAGGAAGGAAATAAGAAGATTAAAGCTCTAAATTTTCAGTTCAAAACCTATCATCTCAATGCCCGAAATGCATCTCCTGTCTTCCAGTCATGACAAGCATCAGCTAAAAGCAAAGTTGTGATATGATCTTCCCAAATGCTACTACATATCCCATGAGTTGAATACTAACTTTAATACATCTGTTATGTGAAACACTAGAGTAGTACTCCAAAAATTTGGGTGAAGATACATGGCCGTGACTTATTAACTTCGTTTTTTCCTAAATTCCTGTCACCCCTAGAAGTGGTGATCTCTCCTGGTCTGATGAGGCTGCCACTCCTTCCTCAAATGGCCTCAACAGTGATACCTGCGTTGGCTGCCTGACAAGCAGATAGCATCTTTCTTATTCTCCATTCCTGTGGCCCACATGCTTCAGAGGGGTCACACAGAAGGACAATGACGTGCTAGAAATTCCTGCATATGCTAGAGAGGCAGGAACTAGCTGCATGGGAATGGATTTATCACAGGTGGTTTTCTTACTCAGGCCAGCCAGTCGTCCAGGAGGACCAGGGGCCTTCTCATCAGAGCTTAGACGGAGAAGGTCCCTCTAGAGCCACACAAACTGGGGCAGGGCTTCTAGGAGTAGCTGGACCGTGTGAGTGCTGTATTCACACGTGGATTAATCCACAGGTGAGTACAGAGCTGGATATGCTACCAGGAGGGGTCTGGTAGAAAGAGATGGCTCACTGGGGCAAAAGCTGAAGAGTGCATCCCTCCCAACTCTGCCCTTGTCTCTGACTTCCTAGCCACCCCAATATGAGCAGCTGTCCCTCTGCCACGCCCTTCTGGCATGGCTGAAAACACAAACCAAAGTAAATGTCTCCTCCTTTAGGTAGCAGGTATGAAGTATTTTGTCCTAGTTATAAAAAAGTAACCAAGACAGTACTTTAGACCAAAGTTTTTGTTTTTTTGTTTTTTGGGTTTTTTTTAGGTTTTTTAAGACAAGGTCTCGCTTTGTGGTTCAGGCTGGCCCTGAGCTCAGCCTCAACCTCACATCACAGCAATCCTCCTGCCTCTGCCTCCCGAGTGCTGGGATGACAGGCGCGAGCCACCACGCCCGGCACTGTGGTACGTGTTACTGGTTGCTGCTCAGCGTGAGTCTCCACGCCCAGTATGATATGTGGTTACCAGGGATCATCAAACCCGGGTCCTTGCACTTGCAAGACAGGCGCCAGAACCACTGAGCTAAATCCCCGGCCCTAGACCAAAGTTTTAAGAAAAAGATTAAAATAACCTGAAAATCCTCCTGAATGCAATGTTGGCTGTCCTCCAGTGGTCAAAGATAAGGTCTAGAGAAGCTGACTTTGAAACTGCCTCTCCTGTTAGCAAGAAGGTTGTGAAACTACATTCAGGAGGCAGATGTCACTGTGAAAGCCGGAAGTCAGGTGGGCGCTGTCACCATGGCAGGGAGCAAAGCTTGGGGATCAGTGGAACAGGTTTACAGTTTTTCTCTGACAGTGGATAACAAATCATAAGGTTCCCAAAGCTGAACATATAGCTCACCTTCTAAAGTCCTAAATGGTTTCTGTATCTCAAGAAAATCTCTAAACAGAGCAAATAAGAGACTTGATGTGAGTCCCTCATTTCATTCCAGATCTCACCATTTGCTAGAAGCCCATGAATAAGAGAAGACTTTGTACCACTAAGGAAGGACGATGCCCTGCTGTGACATGGGCAGTCTGTCAACAATCTGTCTGGTCACTTCCAGTGCCACTACCTAAAAATGACATCACCCAAGAAAAAGGAAACAACCAGCCCTTTCTAGGATTACTGGACCCTGGCTCAGGGCTCATTTTAGTCATCCAAAAATACTCTGGAATTTGCTGGAACTGCTTATGTGGATTTTATAATAAAGTTTTCTCACAGTATTTTTCTTAATGGGTCTAATTTATCTCCAAACTCACGGTTATTTCCCAAGAATAATTAGACACACAGTTAAAATAAGTATTTCAGCAACAAGCAAACTTCCTCCACTAGCTATCCAACCTCTAGCATAAGACTAGTGTGCCCGAAGAGCCCTGCGGGGCCTGATGATCTCCAGAGCCTCCCACAGCACTAAACCAGAGCCAAAGCCACTTTGCTACTACACCGCGGAGAATAAAGCCACAGTGGAGAACAGGAGAGATGCGGGAATGATGGCCCTCAGCATTCCATTCTGCTCTCTGGTTTGGCTTGTTCACACAGCAGACGAGTCTTGATGAAGGACAGTAAATCATCACAAACTTAATTAGAAAAAGAATCTGTTGTTCCAGATGTGCTCTCTTTACTGGAGCAAATCAACACTTATGGAAGCACACCTGGTACAGAACAGTGATCCGGAAGATGTTCTCTTAAATAGGAAACCAAAAAATCACCAGGAGTGGCTTACTTTCACTGTGTAGTCAAATTTACCTTCTTGCTGCAAGGACATTTCAACTACTCAATACAGAGCTATAATTTCATTTGCAGAAACCTTGGTTGTCTCACCATCTCCCAAAAAGTAACACTAGACCATACCATTGGTGACATCCTACAGACAGAACCTGGTGACCAAGAAGTGAAAAGCACTGTGTGTGCCTTCCCAAGACAGAGTGACAGGAGACGGGCCATAAGCACCAGCAGAATTCAACTCAGTGAGCTTCCTGGAAATCCAGTAGGTTATCTCCAGAGTGAAAGACAGGTAACTCTAACTGATGGCCCATTCAGCGCAGAACAGGTCAACACTTGAGCAAGCCTACTTTGAAACTGATGCTTGGTACGTTCAGATGGGCTGCTCTGACTCCTTTACCAAGGATTGAGCTTTTTACTTCTCTTATCTATGACGAACTGGAAATGTGTGAATAATGTTATTTCATGAAAGATTCTTCACTGATTTGTGAGCACAGTAACAATTATCAGGGGGTTAAAGAGGTTTAATGATAGATAGATAGATAGATAGATAGGTAGATGGATGATAGATGCAAAGTCCTTTTCCTCTACATCAGCAAGTCATTTTTGCAAACTTTATGACAATATGACATTTCATATTTAAAATCTTTTAGAACATTCATGACAGATCTCTACCTGCACAGCTCCCAAAAGTTGAGAAGATGATGGCCTGTGTCAATTACTTGATATATTAAATATAAAGATTACCAAATAGATAACACTAAGATACAAAAAGCAAGTACCACAGAAAGTATTCTAAGAACAAGAAGTCACCCATGCGCATCGAAAAAAACAATATTAAAAAAGCTTTATTCCATTTTAATAACTTCTAATTTTCATCCTGTAACTCAAGATTTTTCTCTTGCATACACTGGAGGATTTAGTAATGATGACAAACCAAAACTAAGCCCCACTCCATGTGTAACCCAAAGAAAACCAATCTCAACATTTTGAGGTACTAAGGACTGAAATCAGGGCCTTCGCAATGAACTAAATCTCCCATCTTTTTTTTTGAGATGAGTCTATCTAAGTCTCCAATTGCACAGACTAGTCTCGAACTTGTGACCTTCCTATCTCAGTTTCCCTGAGAGTGCAGACTGCAGGAATCCTGATGTTCGTCTAGGAAAAGACAATGAGAAGAAGTGCACCGATGGACATAAGACCTGCAGTCAGTCTGCAGCTACAATCTACAGAGCTGTGTTTACTCCAGGTGAGAGCAAAACAGCTTGTCTCACAACCCAGCTTCAGTGATCACACTAACATCATTTCTGTGTTTCTGAGCCCTGATCAATCTTCAGTCCATCACTTCTAGCTTCCTAATGCAGTGAAGCCTCAAATCAAGTTTCAAACACAAATCAGCATCTTAAATACAATCTGTTTTATTAAAATGACCAGAAAAGAAAATTTTCTCCTGTCTTTAGATAACATGATTTCCATAATGATAATAACAGCAAATCACAAGAACAAGAGGAAAACTCATTTCAATACTGGAAGTGTCTTCAATGAGATTTCTCTTCGGCTAACACACAATGGTCATTAAAGAGCTGAATGAGAACAACAGTGTAAGAACACAAAAGAACATTAGGCCGCACGAAAGCACCAGCAATAGGCGGAATCTTAAGTACAAAAATAACAGGTACATACAGCATCTGAAACAAGAAAAAATTGAAATCCTATTGTAACTATTACTTAGCTTTGAGCTCTTCTCCCTTCACCAACCTGTACTAGGGACTGGATTCATGGTTTGAACATGTCAGCCAAGCACCCTACAACTCAGCTACACTCCAGTCCTCTCAAAACCTACTCCATTTTGTGGTGTAAAGCCACACTCTTTCAAGGGAAAGTGAAACAAACATTGAAAAGCATCTACTTTCTTTCAACTACTAAACAGCATTTTTTGTTTTCTAACTCCAAGCAGTTTTGCCAATATTACAAAGAAACCCAAATATGGCCCTCATACTTGGCCTCTACTTTGCCATTCTGACTGTAGTAAAACTACATACCTTGAGAAAGATTGTAGAGGAAAATGGGGATTGAATTCAGCAGCTGTAGAACCTGACGCTGAGTTCAAGCTCTCTGGTCTGGAAGCATAGCTTTGAGCGCTCCTCAACGTTAACCAGTGACATGTTGGAAATTGTGCTCAGTCCTTGATAGTTCTTTTCTCTACATTTAACAAACCCAGCATGGAGTGTGTGGGAGAAGCCTGGGGATAATTTCATGGCATTAGACAAGATGTTCTTTGGTCTCACTTTTCATACAATCAATTTCTATCTTCCTCGTTTTCCAGCCAAACTCCTGGCCGACCTGTTTGGCTTTCTACTTTAGCTCTCTTCTTTTTTAAATTCGTGATAATCGAAACAATAAAAATAATGATAACAAATATTTACTGAGTCCTTACAATATGTTAGACAATGTGTTAAACATTCTACAAAATATCTTTTCATTTCATTCCAACTAAAGTCTATGAGGAAGGTGTGTTTATTCGTCCTTCCTTTCACATTAATTAGGAAACAGGCTCAGAGAAAAGAAGTTATGATTTTTTAAAAAATAATTTTAACTGCCAACAGAAAAGCTAGTATTTTTGTTTTATTTTTATAAAATTTAGCTATTTGTATCATGAGCTAAATAGTTTCCCACTTGCCAGTTTGTTGATATTTCTCTTGGATTTATAAATGCCCCTTCATTCCTTTTTTTTTTTTCAAGTAATTTACTTGTTAAAGAAACCAGGTCATTTGTTTTGTATAATTTCCAATAATCTGGATTCCTAATTCCATTCATTATGTCTCTCTGGTGTTATTAAGCATGTTCCTTTATTCTCCAAATTTCCCATACATCTAGAGGGCTGGTGAGCTTCAGGTTCAATGTTTTTAGCGATTTTACTTTGTGAGCAGTGGTGTGCTCTTCAGTCAGGGGTCAGTAATTCCTGTTACTTCTCTCATGGAAGTGTCAGCAATCGAGGATGCTTAGTGCTTGGTCCCAGGAAGCCCCCAGAGGTGACCAGCTGGGCTTATTCTAGCTGCATCAAATAGAAGCAGGAACAACTTCCCTTTGTCTACTGTTCAATTTTCCAGCGACAGAACTCAGGGCACCAGCTGGATATACACTTGGTCCTTTCCCTTCTGACCAGTTTTCAAACTGGTCAAGCGACCCACTGGAATCCTCCTGGGCTGGTAAATTACATTTGTTTCCCCAGGATCATTATTAACTCATGATAAATTCATGGATTAATTATAACTGTACTTAAATTCACCAGAAGTATCTTTATTGCAATTATACTAATGCTATATTTTGTAAAGCTCAAGTTTTCCTCTGAAACTTTTTGACAAAACCATAGTAAGTTTTCCAAGTTACTCTTGTACATTCTCTCCCTCCCATACTGCACGGATCTCTGGCTCCTTTTAGGGGGAAATGCTATTTCAAGACCCCCAATCTGTACTGCCAGTAAACAGATTACTGTGACAGGGTCTAACCTACATATCTACCTCCTTTCTCTCATACAGAGTTCTCAATGACACCGGAATATTTGAATTACATTATCATATAATCAATTTTATCTACTCGCATAGAGGACAAGAATGGTAAGACTAAAACTACTGCCAGTAACAAGTCTTGAGCTCCATTTAGATTTCCTTTTTCAGTCCTTTTTGTTCATAAGGTACATGTCACTAGAAATGTACACCTGTGTTTTCAGGTCTTTTGAAGAATTACATTTTCAACCGAGGAAGTGTGTCTGAAAGGCTGGCTCCCAATCACTGCAGCCAAGTCTATAGCCTACTAGATAGGACTGAACTTCATATAACCAGACAGCTCTCATAAAGAGTGTATAGGTCTGTGGCATAGAAAAAAATTTAAAGAAAGTAAATTGGTTGAATTATAAAATCATTTATTAGTTCCAAAGATTTCTCTGGTATAAAGCTTCATATCACTCTAAGAAATTAAATAATGTATACAAAACTATCAAATTTCAAGAAAGGCATTCAGACTTCTATCTTCAGAGCACTAATTCCAATCTTTTCTTTCCTGTCAGTACAGTCTGAGTTCTAAGAATACTTAATGTTGTTCCAAGGATTGGCCATCTTCCCTGCCATCTACTTGTATCAATAAAATAATGAAACATGATGTGTTTAAATTTATTAAATTAGGGACACTGATTTTTAAAAATAGCTTTTGTTTTCAATTGACCCACAGTAACTGTACATACTGAGAGAGAGCAATGTAGAGTGTGCGCCGTGTGTAATGGTGAGGTCAGGGGAACTGGCAGGTCTGTCTCCTCAGATGGTTAGCACTTTTTGTGTTAGAAACATTCACAGTCTTTTCCATTTGCCATCTGGAAGCACACAATCAACTGCTGCCAGCCCTGCTTATCCTGCTGCGGTAGAGAACATCAGAAGTTCCCCCTTTATCTGTCTGGCCCCGTGCCTTGGACACCCTCTTCCGAAGCCCCACCCAACACCTTCCAAGCTCTGGGACCCATTATTCTACTCTCTTTCTATGAGAACAAAACTAAACTTCCACATCTAAGAAGTTGTCTTTCTCGATGTCACACTGGTTTAAATTAGTTCGTACTCCATCCAAAATGGATGTGTGGATTATATCATTTGTTCACATTCCCACAAATCCTTTGTGCGAGAGTCCATCTATTAACTTTGGCCAACCTCATGAAAGAAAGTTTCATTGTGACGTCGATTTGCAGTTCACTGAATTCTAACAAGACAGTGCATCTTTTCACCTCTCCTTATGAGATCTGGATTCTTTCTGTGAAGTTTATATTCATGCTTTTAGCGTATCTTTAAATTTACTTATTTGTCTTTTCCTTAACTATGCAGAGGGGGTTATGTGTTTGTGCTTTTAAATCTGTATCTATTATACTTCTTAAAAATATCTTTTCTTAATTTATTATGTTTCTTTTACACTCTTCATGATGTCTTCCAATGAACAGAAGTTCTTATTTTCTATCAAACTCTTATGCTTATGCTCTTTAAATTAATTCTGAGAAATCATTCATAACCATACTTTTCTTCACAAATTTTTTTTACTTTTACATTCATAATCATGTTTTACTCAATAAGAATATATTATTAGGTATACTTTGAGTGTAAGACATAATTTTACGTTTGCCCCTGAGGATGATGATCAACTAGGCAGCTTTCATTAGTAATCAGTTACCATGCAATCGTGGGTCTTCTTTGTCTAGTTTCTGCTGTATCTCTGCACCATCATCTGTCTTAATTACATGGCTTTAATAAATCTCAATATCTGGTAGGGAATCTCACCATATACCCACACATGCCACATTTTATGTTTTCAGGAATATTACTGCTCTTTCTGGCCTTTTGCTACACTGTACAAATTTTTATGATCATACTTCCAAGCTACAAGGAAATATTTATTGAGATCTTCATTAAAATTTGCTGAAGTTGTGATCATAATATGTATATAAAAAAATCAGAGGACAACAACAACAAAAAATTTACTGAATCTCTCCATCAGTTTGACAACAATTTATATCATTAAGACAGTGTATCTTTTCAATGGTATTATTATATATAATTTAGAAGTCACTAAAAATGCCTTGTTCACTACTTTTTCCTAGATATGTACTAATTAAAAGTGTTTTTAAAGAAATGAGAAATATAGGGGATGATTTGCTTCAGAATTCATGGTTACCTGCGGGCAGCAGGAAGGTTGTATGTTAGGAAAACTAAAAGGGAAACTCAAAGAAGCTTCTATAATAGAAATTTATTTTTTTGCCAAAATGGTGGAGATTTATAATGATAGCTGATTGATTGTATCAACCTCAGTAAGAAACACCCAACTAAGTTCTGGGCATAGCTAAAAGGATTTCCGGAAGACAAAAGACCCAACCTGTGTAGGCTTATTTTCTGAGTGAAATAAAAAGAAAATGAAGAAGAAAGGCTCACTTCTGTTTTTTCAGAGGAGCTCCAGTCTTTGCCTTCCTCTTTGATGTAACCATCAGCCTTCCAAAACAGCCCCTTCAGCACTGCATTGCAGACCCCTTTGCCTCCTGATACCAACTTTCATCAGGCCTCTATGGTGAGCTCCAGACCTTCACCTGGACATTTTAGATTTCCCAGGACGCAGACAACCCTTTTGTACTCTTCCATATATTTATTCATATATCTTTAATTAAACTTGTGTCTTTGGTGAGCACTGACTGTGTCTGCCAAAATGTATGTATCAGAAAAAGAAAAATAGCATGATGTTTCTTCAATAGATGATGTTACCTGGTATGGGGAAACCGTAGAGGAAACTGTGTATCACAAAAACCGCATTACACTGATAGCCTTTATAAGAAATTGAAAACCTATGTACCATTCAATGGCACAGGTTACCTAAGCAGCAATTTACAATACTATTAAATGTTTAGAAGCTAATGGTCACCATTCTAAGCTCCTCTTATAATTGTAGAGGACAAAAGTAATTTGGATTCATCTCAAGATGTCTCAATGGATTTAGTATTAAAATATTTATACAATTTTTCTTCTGAAATGTGCTTACATTTTTGGTGGAATACATATACATATATATTTCTGTAGACTAACATATTTTATAGATACATTTGTACACACCACATGCTGTTTCAAAAACAAAATTTAGGACATATTTTAAGAAGATATTTGCCACACTAAGACAAAGTGTTTAATTCACATATAAACTTCAAAGTAGTTAATGGTTCATTAAACATTTTCAAGAACAGCTATACTCCTCTATACACCATGGTGAAATCTTTGGGCTTTATAAAAAGGATTTTTGGAATATTACTCAGCCATAATTAAAAATAAATTTAAGTCTTTTGGGAAAAATGGATGCACCTAGAGACCATCGTGATAAATGAAGTCAGACACAGTGGGTTAAATAATATATAGTTTCCCTTTTAAAACAACAAAAATGTAAATATAAAATAAAATATAATATTAAATAAAATAAAATATAAATAATGTAAACAGCAAAATTGGAGACAACAGAAAACAGCGGTTGCCATTTTGGAGATGGGAAGGAGATGTAGGGCTAGAAGAGGAAAGAGAGAGAAAGGAAGATGCAGTATGAACAGACCAAGACCTTGTGACGAGTGCATTCATTATGTATCACTGTGTGTGCTGAGAAAAATAAATAAATACAGAAAATTAGTTTTGATGTTCAAATTCAACCTCCAGCCCTTTAGAAGACACCATCTCTTTGTGAATTTTAGTCACTTCTCTTGTCCTACATGCAACATATTAGAATGCAAGCTAGATTGAGTGTACACCCATCCATTTATTTGCAAAACATATGCATAATTCATTGTGTCAGAGAGCTATAGAAAATATGAGGTCTGAGCATTCTTGCATACAAAAGGAAAAATGTAGTAAAACACATTCAAATAACTACATTGGTTGACTGAAAAAAGTAGAAGAAATATCGACACTAAACATGAATTAGGGTGTTAGAAGAGCGGATGGACCGGTGGTTAAGGAAGACCACAGAGAGGCATAATCGTGACCTGTTCACTTAAAAACACACCAGAAAAAGTGTGCACGTTCCTGCTCCCTGAGGTTTCTCTGGTCTCTGTTTGGTTAAAAGAAGACAGTAACTGTATTTATCATCACTGAGCCCCATTATCTTCTGGCTCAAACTCTTCAGTTTGTCCTTTCAAACTAGAGAGAATTTCATGTCTATATTAACCCCATAATAAGGAGTCTTGGGAACTGCAGACACACAGCCTTTTGAGGGTGCACACAGGCTGCTTCCTGCAAAGTTTTTACCTACCCAAAAGCCAGCATTTGACTCTATTTATATGCACCTCACACAACAAGCCAGAAAAGAAGCCAGTGCTAATTGACTGAATTGACCATGTTAGCTAACTGCTTTGGTTTCATGGAAACCTGCTCACATACTCAATAAATTGACTGAGAGGAATAAACAACAAAAAAAATCTTATTATCTCATGTAGTGTTGCCTATTCCCTGCTGGTGTGCTGTATCTCCAGTCCCTACCCCTGGACTTTAAATGGTTGTTTGACTAAACTTCTCTATTTTAAATTGCTCACTGGCTGACTGTTTACATAACCCTCTAATACCCTGTAGTGAGTAGCAGGCATACTCAGCTGCCAAAGGAGCTTACCATATTCCTAAGAGATCTGAACAGGAAAGCAAGAAGAACATACGTGCTATACAAAGGGGCCTCCAAAGCTAATGTCATTTTTCTCACTTCATATCCCAGAGCCAAAACCTTCTTGGGATACACTGAGCAGTCATTGACATTTCCAAAATGGCAACAGTAGAGAGATGAAGAGTCCTTCTTGTCGGAAGGTGCTCATGATTTCTGAGCTGGGAAACAGATTGAAAGCTGTATTCTTGGCCTGCTGATGCTGGATTTTCACTTGTTAATGCAAGAGTTTGTAATAATTAAATTCAGGACCACTAGCAATTGCTGCCGTGAGAACTTCATCTCCCAAATGTGTACAGAAGAAGAGCTCAGCCGCCTCCTGAAAGGATTAGGATATTCATATACTAGCCTGAATGCTGGGCACTGATTCAACCCTGTCTAATTATGTGAATTTATAATAAGAAGTGGTCTGAGATGCTGGCAGAGAAGATATGAAACCAAAGGCTGATTGAAATTTATCTTATCTTTTTGAAGTAGTTCCTCCTTTAATATATTTTTATATGCTGAGATATAAATTTATAGGAACACAATTTATGGGATTACATCACCTCACTATATACCAGTGATTACTTAAGAAACATTTCTCAGTTGTAACAAAAAAAGTAAGGAAACAAATTTTATATATATGGGGGGGTGGTAGGGGGGGTGGGGCTATGGGAAAAAATGAGAATTAAGTTGTGTCTTATACTGGTACAAATCCCCATTATGGAGTGCAATCATGATGTGTATATTTAATGTACCAATAAAGATAATTAAAAAAAAAAAAGAAACATTTCTCAGGATTTTAGTACAAACTTCAGAGTAGACATATGGACTCAAGTCTTTACAGTGCCCTTATCCATGGTTAATTGTATGTATTACGCTGACTAGACTATATGAGCCCAAATACTTAGTTATACATTTTCTGGATGTTTCAATGAGATCAACATATGAATCAGCTCAATAAGAAGAGCTGATTGTCTTCCCTAACATATGTGGGCCACCTCTGATACACTGAAGGCCTTAAAATTCTCTCTCTCTCTCTTTCTGCTAAAACAGGCTGCTTTCAGACTTAAACATGGGCTGGAACTTACGTCCTTGGCACACCTGGTCCTCCAGAGGCTGACTGGAAATACAGAGCCAGCCTCCTTGTTCACCAGCTCATTGACAGCAAATCTTGGGACTCTTATGCCTCCATAATGAGGTTAGCCAATTCTTATTTTTTGGTATCATCTACCAGTTCTGTTCCTCTGCAGAACACAGACTCATATAGGCCTCATTCACTTAAGTGCTAAATGAGGAGTCTGTTTCTGAGAGCAGAGGCTCTCATGTCTGTTCAGTGATAGAAAAACCCAAACCATCAAATTCTAAGAGAAACCTCTTTTCTTTAATAGTCAGAGGAAATAACTTTTGCTTTCAAAACTGTGACTGTGTCTGTAATAATCTTATTTAACTTCTTGCCTCCTGGTATCACTGACAAAATATATTGCCTTCAAACTTATTAAATCCAAGTGCTTAAGAGTTTGGTATTCTTATTTTAATTTTCCTATTTAATTTGCACAAGGCTTGACCTTGTCTGTTTTGACCCACGTCTACAAATCATGAGGCAGTTTAGCACTTACAATCAATCAAAATCAAAGGCCAAGACTTCTCAGGGAATTTTACACCGAAGATAATTCGGACAGTGGCACATCACGCTCCTTCTAGATAAGACTATTATGAAACTAAAAAGGAGAAATTTTAAGTTCTGTACAACTAAGCCCAGTTTAAATCACATTTACTTTCTAAAATAAAAATTAATTACATCTGGAGTTTTGGGACTTCCGAGAAGATGGTGAAGCAGCAAGCAGCAACAAATCAACCTCTCCCAGACTCAGAACCCAGACTCCGGAAAATAACGAGACGCAGAAGGAGGGCGGTGGATCTCTGGGAACTGGGAAGATCTGAAAGGACAAGTTCAGCCCCTAGAGGAAGGGAAGAGATGGACCTCACTGCAGAAATGAGCGGAACTCTCAATTTCCGCCCCAGCTCCTGGCTCATGACATGAGAGGGGACTGAATCTAGAGAAAGAGTGAGAGTGGGTAACACTGGAGACAGACACCAGTGGAACAAAGCAAATAGATTTTGTGTTATACAATAGCTGGTAAGTGATTCCAGTCCGAGTAACTGCACTGTCCTTGAAAGAGGGTGCTAGGTTGGACACCATTTGGGGGAGGGTCCAACAGAACCCAGGACTCAGTAGACCATTGACTGGCTTCATCTTTGGTTTCTAGCATCGAAATATCACAGTGACTGGGTAAAGGACAACCTTGGGAAACATCTAGACTTAGAGAGCCTTGGTCAGGCTGGCAAGAGACACACAAGAGTGTTGGGGGCTGAAAGACACAGGCCTAATCCAACAAGAGGCCAGAATCGGCCTGAATTCCTGTAGATTTGAGAAGTGTTACAACTGACAGCTAGTCTAAACACACTGCAGCTCTACTGGGGTTATCCAGCACTCCACCTCGCCCCTGCTGCTGGCTTGCTGTGATTATCCAGCACAGATCGGGCTCTGATGGTCTCCCGTGTCCACCAGCAAGAGCAGAGTCGTGCCGTGAACTGGACACCACCACAACACCGTGCACCATAAAAAGTAACCACAAGCTTGAAACCACAGGGAAACTTTTTTCTTTGTTTTTGGTTTTTGTTGTTATTGTTACTACTATTGTTCACTTGGTTTTATTTTTAATCATTTGTTTTTTATTTTTTCATGAGTGTGAGCACTGCTTTTAATTTGGGGGGGGTTCCCTTTTTTCTTTCTCTCCTGTCTTCTTCACCATTTTCTTGAGTACTATTCCTTTGTCCCTCCAACCTTATCTCTAATCACGTTCTCTTCTGTAATTTCTCTGTTTTTTTCTCCTTTCCTTTTTAAGCTTTCTCAATTTCAGGGGAGTGAAAAAAAAAAAACAAGAATCAAGATGTGTCATGTACAGGTGCAAATTCTCAAGTGTCAAATGTGGTCATAATGTATGTATAAGATGTACTAATAAAATCAGTTTTAAAATTTCTTTTCTCCCTATAGGTTAAAATTGTTCTGCTGAGTGGACATTTACTGTGCATACTTTTCTCACTTGTCTTAGATTTTATATAACTATAAACTTGCACCAATGATTAAAGTTGGCAAATGACTAGTCATCACAGTTTGTCATTTTCTCGTCTGTCCTTGATGTGATTGTTATTGCTGATTGCACTAACTTCTCCAAGGTGATATAGTTGTTATGACCAATGGGTCTTCCTAGATTGTCTACAGGTCATGAACAATATTATAGGCAAGTACCAAACAACTGAGTGTTAGACCAAATAGGCAGTAACCTTTCATCCCTAAGAAACAGAAGAAGCAGGATCTTGGGACAGAGTCAAAAGCCAAAAGCCAGCTATTCTTGGAAGACATCTCTGAAAAGTAGTCAGTTCTTAGTCAATCCTAGTAAGAAAGCTACCTGCTATATGCAGTTTACAATCCTCAACACAGAAAACAAATTTAAACAACAGAAAATGAGAAAACACAGAAGATGCAATTCATGATCCCCAACTTGCTCAAGGCAAATCAAGGGCACATTAAGGTACAAGAAATTTTTCAGGGCCGGGGAGTTAGCTCAGTGGTTCCGGCGCCTGTCTTGCAAGCGCAAGGACCCGGGTTCGATTCCCCGGTAACCACATAACAATACTGGGTGTGGAGACCCACACCCAGCAGCAACCAGTACCACATACCACAGTGCCGGGCGTGGTGGCTCACGCCTGTAATCCCAGCACTCGGGAGGCAGAGGCAGGAGG
>PVIR01001491.1:0-38838 GCA_004026965.1 Petromus typicus | reverse complement strand
AAAAGAAATTTTTCAAAACCTCATAGGGCCAAGAAATTAGCTCAAAGGTTCCGGCACCTGCCTTGCAAGCCCAAGGTCCCAAGTTCGATCCCCAGTAACCACATACGACAATGCTAGGCATGGTGACTCATGCCCACCAGCGATCAGTACCACATACCACAATGTGGTTGGTGGCTCATGTCTGTAAACCCAGCACTCAGGAGAGAAAGGCAGGAGGATTGCTGGAGTCTGAGGCTTGCCTGGACTACATAGTGAGTTTGAGGCCAGCCTGAACTGCAAAAGTGAGACCGTGTCTCAAAAAAAAAAAAAACTCCCAGCTGAATTTTATGAAATATTGACAGAGGAAGCAACCACAAAAGAGAATAACAAGTCCCTTAACAAAATAAAAACAGAGATAGAGATGTTGACCAAAATGAAGGAATTGATTGATGAAATGAGAGTAGATACAGATTTTTTTAAAAAAAAAAGAATTTAAGACATAAAAATCTTCAATGCACAACATAAAAAAGCTGGACTCCGGGGCCGGGGATATAGCTCAGTGGTTCCGGCGCCTGTCTTGCAAGCGCAAGGACCCAGGTTCGATCCCCAGTAACCACATACCATACTGGGCGTGAAGACTCACGCCCAGCAGCAACCAGTACCTCATACCACAGTGTCGGGCGTGGTGGCTCACACCTGTAATCCCAGCACTCGGGAGGCAGAGGCAGGAGGATTGCTGTGATGTGAGTTGGAGGCTGAGCTGAGGGCCAGCCTGAACCACAAAGTGAGACCCTGTCTCAAAAAAAAAAAAGCTGGACTCCATAAAACAAAACTCCAATGGAAATCCAAAAGATCAAAGTTTTACTCAACATATACACAGCAGTCAACCAGTGTGAAAACAGAATTAACAGATCTGGAAAACAGGCTTGCTGTTGGAGATCATCAAACTCAGGACCTCTTAATCATGAAAATCAATCCAACAGCTAGAATAAAAGAATAAAATAAGATTAACTGGAATAAATAAATTAAAAGATAGCACAAAGGACATTTTTTAAAAAGCGTCTTCACAGAAGTAATGGCAGAAAAATTTCTAAGCATGGAAAAAGAAATTGAGACACAGATAAGTGAGGCATAGAGAATTGCAAATTATTACAATCAGGAAAAAAACATGTCAAGGCGCACAGCAGCCAAGATTCCAAAACTTCAACACAAGAGCAGAACATCAAAAGATGTTAAGAGAAGGGGCCGGGGATACAGCTCAGTGGTTCCAGCGCCTGTCTTGCAAATGCAAGGACCCGGGTTCGATCCCCCGTAACCACATAACAATACTGGGTGTGGAGACTCACACCCAGCAGCAACCAGTACCACATACCACAGTGCCAGGCGTGGTGGCTCATGCCTGTAATCCCAGCACTCGGGAGGCAGAGGCAGGAGGATTGCTGTGATGTGTGTTTGAGGCTGAGCTCAGGGCCAGCCTGAACTACAAAGCGAGACCCTGTCTCAAAAAAAAAAAAAAAAAAAAAAAAAAAATGTTAGAGAAAAGAAGCTAATCACCTATAAAGAAAAGGCCATCAGAATCACAGCAGCCTTCTCAACGTAAACCCTTAAGTCAAGAGAGCTTGGAATGAAGTTTTTCAAGTTCTAATAGAGAACAATCTCCAACCCAGATTGATTTACCCTGAAAAAAAAAATTATCTTTCAAAATTTATAGGAAAATAGGATACTTCCAAGACAAAGTATACCTGAAAAAAATCCTGATGACCAGACTAGCACTCCAGAAATTTCTGAATGATATTCTAGAAAGAAATAGTTCAAAATACAACTCCATGAACCTTAATAAAGGAATCCACCAGGTGAGGAAAGCAAGTAAAAGGAGAGAGAGAGGGAACCAAGACAAGAAAAACAACATGACAAGGATAAGTCAGTACATATCAGTTATGACCATCAATGTAAACGGCTTAAATTCACCAATCAGAAGAAACAGATTGACAGAATGGATCAAGAAACAAGCTTTAGCTGAGTGTGCTGTGATACCAGAACCCTAGACGCTGAGGCAGAGGGATCATGAGCCCAGCCTGGGATACTGAGAGTTCAAGGCCAAACTAAACTAGTGAGACCCTGTCTCAAAAGACAGAGAGAGAGAGAGAGAGAGAGAGAGAGAAAGAGAGAGAGAGAGAGAGAGAGAGAGAGAGAGAGAGAAAGAGAGAGTGAAATGAGCTTCAACTTAACTCAAAAAGAAATTCATAGACTAAAAGTCAAAGGATGGAAAATGGTACTCCATGCAACAAGAACCTGGAGAAAAGCAGGAGTAACTATTCTATTTTCAGACAAAGTGGATGTCAAGCCAAGACTGACACAACACACAAAGAAGTTCACCACGTAGTTCATAAGGAAGCAACCCAAGAGAAAGAGACAAAAGTCATAAATATATATGTCCCAAATGCCAGCACACCCAACTACATAAACATTAATGGATATGAAAAAATCTAATAAGCTGTAGTATGTCTGTAATGGGAGATATCAATACTTCCCTGTCACAAATAGACAGATCAACTAGTCAAAAAATCAAAGAAATATCAGAACTCAATGAAACCTTTGAACAAATGAATTTAGTAGATATCTACAGAATACACTACCCCATATCAACAAAATACACACTCCTATCAGCAGCACACAGGACTTTCTCCAAAATAGAATGCATATTAGCTTATAGAACATGCCTACACAAATTGTGAATGTATTGAAATTATCTCATTCATGCTACCAGAACATAATACAATGAAACTGAAAATCAGTGGCAGAAGAAACCACAAAAGCTGAATAAATGCTTGAAAATTAAATAACATCCTCCTGAATAATCAATACTTCACAGATAAAATCAAAGAAGAAATTGCATAGTCTCTACAATTAAATGATAATGCACATATGACGTACCAGAACGCCTGGGGCACAAAGAAAACAGTGCTACAAAGGAAATTTATAGCAGTGAATTCCCACATCAGAAAAGCAGAGGAAGTTCATTTAAATAACCTAATGTTGAACCTCAAACTTCTAGAAAAACGAGAGTAAGTTAAACCCAAAGCATGTATAAGGGAGAAAATTATACAGATCAGAGGAGAAAATGATGCAATAAAGACAAAAAAATCAATGAATCAAAGATTTAACTTTTTGAAAGATTAAATAAAATACATGAATGCTTAGACAACCTTATCAAAAGAAAAGAAGAATCAAATCTATGCAATTAGGAAGGAAAAGGGTGAAATTACAATGGATCGTGCAGAAACTCAGATCATTAATTCTTATTTTGAAACCCTGCACCCTAAAAAGATGGAAAACTCAGAACAAATGGACAGATGCCTAGATACATGAATTATCAAAGCCCAATCAAGAATACATTAAAATTTTAAATACTCCAATATCCGTCAGTGAAATTCTGAAAGTAACTTTTTAAATTACCAACGAAGAAAAGCCTAGGTTGAAGCAAATTCACTACTGAATTCTATAAGAACTTTAAATAAGATCAAATGCTACTACTTGTCAAACACTTTAATGAGCTGGAAAGGAAGCAATACACCCACATTAATTCCTGGTAGCAAGTATTATCCTGACACCACAACCAGAAAAGGATCCAACCAAAAAAGAGAACTAGAGAACTACAGGCCAGTCTCTTTAATAAACATAAATGAAAAAATCCTCAATAAGATACTGGCAAATCGAATGTAGTCGATATAGTTTATACACAGTGACCAAGCAGGACTCATCCCAGGGATGCAGGAATGGTTCAACATGCATAGGTCAGTAAGTGTAATACATCATCGTAACAGAACCAAGGGGGAAAATGACACGAGCAGCCAATAGATGCAGAAAAAGTATTTGACAAAGTCCAACACCATTCATAATTTTAAAAAGCATACAGAAAATTAGAATAGGCTTTATCTCAACCTCATAAAAGCCATCCATGGGCCGGGGATTTAGCTCACTGGTTCCAGCTCTTGCCTTGCCAGCCCACGGTTCCAGGTTCAATCCCCAGTAACCACATACAGTAATCCCAGCCCTTGGGAGGCAGGAGGATGGCTGACTTTAGGACCACCCTAAACTACAAAGTGAGAGCTTATCTTAAAAAAGACTTTTTTAAAAAAAGCCATCTATGACAAGCCAACCACCTACATCTTTCAAAATGGTCAAAAACTGAAAACTTTTACCCTAAAATCAGGAACAAGACAAGGATGCCCACTGTTGCCAGTCTTATTCAATACAGTTCTGGAACTTTTAGCCACAGAAATTAAATAATAGAAAGAAAAATAGGGACATGGATAGTAAAGAAAATAATTAAATTATCCTTATCTGCTAGTGACCTGATACTCTACATAGAAGCAAAAAAAAAAAAAAAAATTCCACCAAAAGACTCCTAGATTTCATAATCAAATCTGGCAGCTTAGGAGGATCCAAGTCAACACTGAAAAATCAATAGCATATCTGTCGATGAACAACAAACTCACTAAGAGAGAAATCAGGGAGATCAAACTTTCACGAAAAAATGAAATACTTAGGAATCACCTGAAAAAAGTGAGTGAAAAGTACTCTGAAAAGGGAGACAGGATAGAATATCAGAGTATAAAAAGATATCCTGAGTTCTTGGAGAGGCAGAGCTGATATACTGCAAACTGATATACTCCAAAACTTTTATACAAATGTAATGCAACCTCAATCAAACTACCAAAAGCATTCCTTGAAGAACTAGAAAAAAAGAATCCTAAAATTCATATGGAATCAGAAGAGACGCAAAAGCAATTCTGAGCAAAAAGCACAAAGCAGGGGACATCACAGTCGCTGATTTGAAATTACACTACAAAACAGCATGGTACTGGGGGAAACAAACAGATCCAAGGATCAATAAAACGAAAAAGAAGATGTAGAAACAACTCCAAGCATGCTCAACTACCTTATCTTTGACAATGGAGCCAAACACCTTCACTGGAAGAAAGATAGCATCTTTAATAAATGGTTCTGGGAAAACTGGCTTTGAAGACACTAAAGATTAAACTTAAAACCCACATCCCTTAAGAGGCAGTGAATTAAAATCAAAATGGATCAAAAATCAAAATATTAAAACAGAAACAATCTGCTGGAAGATAAAATAGGTAACTCTTGAAGTCATGGGTTTAGGCTTTATGAACAAAACCCTGAACACACAGAGAATATTACAATTAAGCAGCAAATGGGATTTCATCATGCTAAATGCTCTGCACAGCAAGAGAAACCACCAACAAAATGAAGAGACAACCAACAGAATGGGAAGAAAATTTTACCAGTAACTAATGTCTAGACAATATAAAGAACTCAAAAAAATTCAGATTGAGGACAGCTGAATCCAAAGATGGACATCTGAAATGAACAGATGCTTCTCAGATGAAGTACAAACAGACAATAAATATATAAAAAGAGTATTCAACACCACTGGTCATTTGAGAGATGCAAATTAAAACAACAATGAGATTTTTCTCTCCTTCCAGAAATAATGACTGTTATCAAGGAATCAATCAACAATAAATGCTGGTGAGGATGTGAGAACATAAAAAAACCTTCTCCATTGTTCATGGGAGTTAAACTGGTACCACCAATGTAGAAATTAATATGAAGATTCTTCAAAAAAACTAAAACTAGAGGTTTCATTTGACCCAGCTAATCTCTTTGTTGGTATATTCCTGAAATAATTAAAAGCATCCTACCCAGTATTATGTACTCCCATGTTTATAGCAGCACAGTTTATAATAGCTAAATCTTGAAAATAGCTCAAATGCCTGTCATTAGATGAATGGATATGTGATTTTTATATGCAACAGAATACTACTGTCACATAAGGAAGGATAAATGTCTAGGTATGTGTATACATCCTGAGACCATACTTTTAAGTGAAATAAATCAGGCATATATGTTTAAATATCACATTGCTTCTCTTGTGTGAGAAATCAAAAGGATAAATAAAGACAAAAATAGATGGCAGATATTAGGAAGTAGAAAGAAAAAGTTTCAACAGGAAAGGGTCAGCGAGTGAGGAGGGGAAAGGAAAGAAGGGAGTAGGGATTTAAAAAATAAAACAGAATGGAAGGAAAATGATACAAGGTTTTGTAAAGGCAGAGAGAATGAAGGATTGAAGAGAAGGAAGAAAAAAAGAATTTAGATGTTTTATGTACATGTACAGATTCCCTGTGATGAATGTGATCATTATGTATACATCAAAAAGTCCCAATAAAATTAATTTTTAAAAAATCAACTAATAATAAATGCTGATGAAGCTGTGGGGTAAAAAGGAACTCTCTTACATTGCTGGTGGGAATGTAAACTGGTACGGCCCCTATGGGGATCAGTACGGAGATTTCTCAAAAACATAAACTAGAGGTTCCGCTTGACCCCGCTGTTCCTCTTTCAAATATCTTCTTGTAAGAGTGAAACGCATCCAACTACAGACATACATACATATTCATGTTTATAGTAGCACAATTTATAACAGCTAAATATTAGCAACAGTCCATCAAAAAATGAACTGATAAAGAAAATGTATTTATATACAGTGGATTACTACTTTGCCATCAAGAAGGATAAACATGAGACATTTCTAGGTAAATGGATGCACCTTGAAACCATAATCTTAAGTATATGACACACAAGTTTAAATATCACATTGTTTCTCGTGTGTGAGAAACCCACAGGGTAAATAAAGAGCATAACGGAAGACAGATATTGGGCAGTAGGAAGACTTTCAAGTAGGAAAGGAATGGGGAGGAAGGAAAGTGGAAGGAAAAGAAAAGGAAAAATAAAAAAGAATGGAAGACAAAATGGAACCAATGCTCTTTTAAATGGAAAGGGGAAGAAGAGTTGAAAGGAAAGGAGGGGAATGGGAAAAGAAAAATTAAGATATATTATGTACAGGCACAAATCCCTTGTGATCAGCTGATCAAGGTGTATGGCAAATATATAATAACAAAAAGTATAACAATGAATAATGTGATAATATTGGTAACAATTTCCTTTCTACTTAAATGAAGATATAAAAAGTACAAAGTATTTGTGTGAATCTAAAATATATTCAACCACAGAAGCTTTTAAAAGTAAAATTTTTTCACAGAACAGATTAAAAAACCCATTTACTCAGTGAAGTAGATATTCACCACATGGCTTTGCTCTTGCTTTTTCTTGAAATACATCCACCATATTCTACCTGGGAGTTCCGTGTGTCTTACAAACCCAGAATACATCACCAAAAGCACCAGCAACCAAGGCAAAACTAGCTAAACTGGACTGTATCAAAATTTACAACTTTTGTCCTCTAAATGATGTCCTCAACAAAGTGAAAAATCCAACTTCAGAATAGGAGAAAATATTTCCAAATCTTATACACATATATAAGGGAATTGTATCTAGAATATAAAAAAGAACTCTTAAGACTCAACAACAGTAACTCAATTTTTAAATGGGAAGAAGACCTCAAGACATTTTTTAAAAGGGCATGTACAAATGGCCAATACTCATATGAAGAGACATGGTCATGAGCCACTGCAGAAATGCAGGTCAAAACCACGGAGGTATCCCTTGTCCCCACCAGCATGGCTGCAGTGCAGCAGACAGAACAGACAGTGTGAGAATGCAAACACACTACGACCCTCATGAACTGCTACGGAGCAGTAACAGAGGGCAGCCACTTTGGAAAACAGTTTGACAGTTCTTCAGAAGGAGAAGAAAAAGTAATTCTCTTACACTGCTGGTGGAAACAGCCTCGGGGCTCCTCAGAGACAGAAAAACACACCTGCCATACAATCCAGCTATAGCGATCTGGGACACATATCCAGTGGGAATGACAGCAGTATAACAAAGAGGAAACTGCCAGTGTCTACTGTAGCAATACTCACAACAGCTAAAACAGGGGCTCAACCTACATGTGTGTCCAGGGAAGAGTGGGCAAAGTAAATGCTCTATGTGACAACAATGGAGTATTACTCAGCCACAAAGAAGGAAACAGACACAGAAAGACATGTACCAAAGTTCTCTTGTATGTGTAGAATTTTAAAACAAAGCAAATCAAAAGAAAAGTTGGCCCAATATAGAACAGTGAATATTAAAGACTGGTAAATGTGAGGGGGGTAAAAAAAAGAAGCTCGATTTCATGAGTATATGTTATATCCGAGTATAGACATTTACCCTATTGATATATAGTTTTCTTTTTCTTTATTTTTCTGTGCTAGAAATCAAACCCAAGTTCTCACATATGCTATGCAAGAACTCTACCAAGTTATGAACCCCTAGCCCAAATACATTTAATATGTGCTAATCAAAAATTTTTAAATAATTATTTAAACATAGAATTATCATATAAACTTGATATATACATAAGAACAAAAACATGTCTACATAAAAAATTACACACAAATGTTCACACTGACATTCTCATAAAACCTAGTAAGTGTAAACAATCCAACTGTTGAATGGATAATACAATTTATCCATGTGCTAAAACACAGATGAGCCTCAAAAATTTTGTGCTAAATAAATCATTCAGAAAGGACTGAGGTTCCATTTATATGGAATGTCTAGTTTCAGAACAGACAAATCTATAGAGACAGAAAGTAGATTAGAGAATCGCAGTAGCTTCGGAGTGACTGCTCACAGGCACGGGCGTGAGAAAGACGGTCCGAAGTGGGCGTGGTCATGGGCTCCGGCTCTGAGAGTGTGATGTAGGGCAACAAGCTGCAAACTTCAAACGGCAGAATTGTGTGCTATATAAACTGTACCTCAACACAGCTTGACTGTCCCTTATCCAAAACTCAAGAAAAAGACAAGCCACACCTTGAATTCTTTCAGATTTTAGAATATCTTCTTACATACATTGAAACACCTAAAGTTTGAGACCCATTTAAACATGAAAATCATTCATGTTTCATGGAGCAAAATACGTGCCAGCCACAAGGTGGAAGTTATCTGGCTCGTGTTTTGGGAAGGGTCCAATTTTGGTCGTAGGGATCTAAGGCAGGAACCTTACAGTAGGAGGGCGTGGCTTCATGCTCGCGGCCCGGGAGGAGAGAAGGGAGGAACGCTGAGGGTAACAGGCGAGGAGCCAAACATGGTCCCCAAGATCACTCCCCGTGGCTCACCCAGAGACCTTAAAAGGAGATATAATAACTGCAAAGAAACAGGATGCTTTACTATCTAATGAATGCCTCTCTCTTAACCTACTCAAAATGAAATAACGGGTAAGGTCGCATAGCCTGAAGGTAATTTTATACCATTTATAATGCACCTGTGTTTTGATTCTGACCCGTCCCACAAGGTTGGGTGTGTGAATTTCCACCAGTGTATAAAACCTTTATTTAAAAAAAAAAAAAGTCTGAAATAGAAACTATTACTTTCTAGGTACTCATTTAAATTCACAGTTGGAAAAAAATGACAGACAGGACTAGAATGGTGGGAGTTCACCTTCTTTAATGTCAGGGACACTTCTGGCATCTCCAAGAGCTGTCTTCCTTCCATAGCATTCACTCAGAAAAGCCGAGGATCATTTGTGCACGAGCAGGTACAAGGATCTGTCTAGCAATGCCTGAAAGTTCCATAAGACTCTGCCAGGCTCAGAAAGATCATTGCAACCTGAGGCTGTGAGTTCTCACAGCGCCCTCTGGTGTCCATTCACCTCAGCCAGTTGATTCCGATGGATGTGCGCTCTGCCCCCACTACCCAATTTGCAGTTGTTGACTCTCTGGGCTTTCAGAAATGTTTAGGTCTCCTAGAAAACGCATTTTCCGTTTATTTGTTTCTGAATTCTCACCCAAAACTCAGAATTACAATTTTTCCACGTTGCAAGCAACCCACAAGCAGTTAGGTAAATACTGAAGGAGGCACATTAAACCAGGGACTTCTGAAGATCGATGCCCTTGCCCAAAAGTCAAGAATCCTGAGGCCCTTCGCCACGACCCCCGCAGACTCAATTTCATCTCCAGTAGGCACGGTCCCACCTTCCTCTACCTTAGAAGGATTCCTACTGAGAAAATAAATTGAATTATCATTTTCAGTTAGCATACTGAATGCTTTTGCAGAGTGAAATTATTTCAAGATGGGTTTTTAAAAAATGTTTAAATGGGGGGAGGGGAATGTCCCTGTCTATCTGGGCAGCAATCTTTTTTATCTAAATTCAATAAGTGTTTGCAGCACTCTGTCGGATGAAGTATGTGGACTCAGCAGGTGATGGGTGTGCAGAGGTCTTCTTTACCTGCCCTGGAGAGGTAAACCATCCCCCAAAGGCTGCCCTCTCAAGCGAAGGTGTGCTTGTCACCACGAGCTAGAAGAGGCCTGAGTGGCCTCCATCGAAATGCATCTGGGGAAAGGAGCCCTCAAAGTGATGTAAGGCAGCAGCCTTGGGCTCCCATAATGCATCTTGGCAATATATATACTGTCCACTTACATTTACTGCACATTAAACTTCCTTGCATTCAAAAGATAATGACAGATGCAAAACAAGAATGCTGAACAGAGCAGGCTTGACTTGGAGGATGGGCAAGGTGCCAGCTCCCGAGATTAAACCCAACCGGCAGCTCTGCCCAAGGCCAGTGGGATGTGGAGAGGTTGCAGGGCCATTAGGCAGCCAATGTGGGCCTTTTCCTGCACCAGGACAAACCTCCCATGGTACATCTACCAGTGCGGTGCACCAGCAGGCAAACTGCTCAGTCCTTAGGGGAACCCAGGACGGACGGCACACAGCCTCATTTACCATGTGTGCACCATGCTCTGGAAAACGTGCAGCCTGAACCAGACTGCTGGATGGGTGGGAAGTTCCTTGAAATCTAAAAGATAGCAAACAGGTCTGGGAGACAAGGTATCAGCATGCTGAGTCTACCCACAATGGGTATGTGCTCTGTTCTGGAGACACCCTTCACCCAGTTCCACCGTGTGTACTTTGCAGGGTTCTTCTGCCCGAGTGTCTGACTTTGGACACCCTCCGAAGCCTCTTGCAGATACATTCCCTCCAGAGTCCGAAGAGCTCCTATCCTGAGGAAGCACTGGTCCTCACAACAGGACAAGCACATTCCAGGCCTGGTGACACTGGGCAGTAGAAGCCAAGAGGCGACTAAGCCACTCCCCTTTTCCCCACCCCCACTCCCAGAACACAAGGCTCTGAAACCCCTGCCCGACAGTCCAGGGCCAGAAAGTGCAGGGACATGTTTCCAAGCAGCCCCAGGTGAACCTCTCCAGGCTCCTTCTGCAGCTGTCCGGGAAAAGAGCCTCGTGCAGGCATCCTAGGGCAGGAGAGCCTGGGCCGCTCCGCAGCCAGGGCCCCACTTCGGGCCCAGCTGTCCTCCCCGCGGGCTGCAGCCTTCAGTCTCCTCCACCTGCTGGCAAAGCTGCAGCTGCCTCGGCGCAGCTGAACAGACAAAAGCTTCCGGCCCGAGGATGATGAGCTCTGGTCCCTTCCTGTACGCTCCCATCGCCATCTCCGCGGACACCCAGCCCTCTGCTCTGACAAGGGGGAAAATCACCTAGAAGTTCCCCCACCGCCGCTCCTTCTATGTATTTATCTCCTTTCCCCGGATGGCGTCGTTCCCCAGCTGTTCAAAAGCTAACATGCTTGGCAGCCAAGAATGTAAGTGTCTTCAAACTGTCCTTGGCACTAGGCCTCGAGGACCATGGCTCGGCTCCACCCCGCCCGCCCCGCCCGCGCCTGCGGCTGCGGTTGTCTGTCCGGGCGGTGGAGATAAACAACCATCAGCATGGAGCCGGCGCCGAAAAGAAACAGAGAAAAGGGGACGAGAGTACTTTAATTACTTTGAATGGCTTTTCGTGTTCGGTGTGATTGCTTCATGTGATGCAGTAGTTTCTCATTCTTCACGCAAGCTCTGAGATTCTATTCATAGGAATAAGACTGAAGCAGGAAATTGGCTTCTGAGAGCAGGAGAGAGAAGGAGCAGGCTGAGAGGTTGGCGCTTTCCGGGGCAGGAAGGCCGCGAGCCGCCCCCGAGTCCCACCTGGCCGGTCTGGACCAGGAGCCCGCTCCCCAAGCTGACTCAGGCCTGCTTGCTTCCCCTGCCCTGCCGAGACAGACAGTGGGGTCCCCGGAAAGTGACCTGCTAGGGCAACACCGGAGCCTGGCAGAGCTTCAGTCATGGGGCAGGGGTGAGGGGGCTCTCCATGCATCAGGCGAGGCCATCACAGTACCAACCCCAGGCTGTGTGTGATCCCACTGGTGACAGAGCCTTCCAGGCCCACCATCACCTGCGTCCCGTGGTACTGTGTGTGTGGCGTGACAGCCGGGCCAAAGAGGTCTTTCCAGGACGTATGTCACTGAAGAATTGAGTTTTGTCATTATACACAACCAAAAGGACCCTGACTCAAATTTATATATTTTTCCTATAAATTAAATTGCCTTCCAAATAAAAATTACTTGAATACTGCAAAGAATTTTGCTATCAGAGGAAGTCCTATGCCAAATCATTTTCTAATACACATCATAAGAGGTTTCTGTAAATTCCAGTATTTGGGGCTTTTTAAAAAAATTACAGTAAAACTATACTGGGGACATTGGAGTTAAGGAATAAAATTTTAAGTACATTTAGAAAACCAAATGGCATCTCTACTTATGAGTTTTAAAAAGAAGTAGAAAAGCCAGGTACTCAGAAGCCATACGCTAGCTCACATGTTACCAGGTACACGGACAAATACTTTCTGCAAACCGCAAAGTCTCTCAATAACATCCACCACTGTTACTATTAGATGCTTGTAAATGGACATAAGAAGTTTGGGAAATAAATCCCTTTGGACTCAAATGCTTCATATGGAAAGAATAGAGGTCTCAAACCCAGAAACAGCATTTTATATGCTGTACATGCAAAAGGAGCAAATGTGAGCTTCAAATTCCCTGTCTCCAACAGTCCAGACAAATGGGAAGAACCAATAAAGCCAGCTAACACAGGTGGAGCACTGCAGGGGCCCGCCAGAGAGAACTTCTGCAGGATGATGTACGCTAGAATAATTGTTCTGGGGTTCAGGAAGTGAACACTGAGGAAGCAGAAGTGGAAAAACAGAACAAAGATTAAAAACTAAAACAAAACAATAGGAAGAAGTGAACTGCAGGAGGAAAGATGTAACTTTTTAAAAATGAACGACAGCCAGGGAGGTTGGTTCAGGCCTGGAACCCCAGCTGTCTAGGAGATGGAGACAGCAGATCCCAAGTTCGAACCCAGGCTTGGTAATTTAGAAACCTACTGCGCCTTTGTGTCAAAACACAATAAAACGTGCTAGGGGTGTAGCTCTGTAGAAGTCCTTGGATTCCTTCTCCAGCCTGGGGGGAGGGGTGGGGTGTTAAAAAAACAACAGGTTACAACAGGGTAAAAGAAATGCCTCTCTTGCCTCCCTGCTGCTGCATCTGGGCGCCCTTCTCCGGAAATCACTCTTGTTTCCAGGCCTCCCTCGGGCGCCCTCTGCTGGTCCTTGCTGAGCCCTCCAGCAAGCCATGCGGTCATTTCCAAGGGGGTTGGGGGGGTCGGGGTCGGGTCAGTCATCAAAATGGTATGCTGTCTCCTCTATGCCAAGCGCAGGTTCACAGTCAGACACAACAGACCAGCTGCACTCAGGCCAGGACCTAAAATGCTAGGCAGTGAAGGAGACTCCTTCTCCCAAGCAAGGGCTCTTCTTTCCCCTCAGCTGGCCATGAACTTTGGAGCTCCACAACACAAACGACTCAGAGAAAGAGAGAAGGAAAAACATACAGTAGAAGTGTGACATCCTGAGTTTGTCCACCGCGGAGAGTGCAGCCCACACGGCAAAAACAACCGCTGTCGCTTTGACCTTCAGAAAGTCTGTGGGACGAATGTCCGTCTCAGAGTGCAACTCTAGTTCAGGTCACTAACAAGGAGAGTGGCCTGTAACTAACAAAGTGCCGAGTTCACCTCACCACTCAGGGCCTGACTTCCTTCTCCCTCCCATAACAATGCCCTCACAGACTCTGATCTATTAATTGCTTTCGTCCTCTCCCTTAGGCTATTCTAAGCTAGTGTAGCCTCCTTTGGATGAAGGGCACAAGGAGGAAAAGCCTCAATAAATAATAACACCCACTGCTGTCCCGGCGGGATATCGAGAGGTGACTGTTCCAGACACCTGGAGGTCAAGGTCTTGAGAGGACAGCTACCCAGTGACATGAGCACCAGAAGAGAATGCTGCCTGAAACTATAAACTCTTCAGCAAAATGAGTAAGATGAGAACAGATTTATTCACCAAATCTCAAAATGCTGAAGGAAGGGTCTCTCTTGACAACTTTGTGGAGGAAGTTGTTCGTCTGAGGACAATAAAATTACCAATGCATTACTCCAGCAGGTGGTATAAAGAGGGAATAAATATATAAACAGTTCAAACGTGGCTTGACAAAGTTTTATGAATAGCCAAGTCACTAAAGTAACAGAACGTTACAGGGGATTGTGAATATTTTAGGCTGACATCTGGGAACACAATCAAGCTATCCTTCATCCCTAATGACTTTCTAAGTTATATTAGAAAAAAAATCAATTCCATGTTCTCCTGCAGAAATTAGAGGAAATCGTTACTAAAAAGAAAGAAGACTACTTGAGAGATGGAGGTAAGAAGATCACAAGTTCAAGGTCAGTTTAGATAACATAACGAGACCCTGTCTCAAAGTAATAAACAAAAAGGTCTGGGAGTATAACTCAGTGGTAAGCCCAAGGGTAATATGTAGTCCTCGGTTCAGTGTGTAGTGGAAGGAGGAAGGGTGCGTGATAACGGAAAGGAAGGAAGTGACGCTATGGAGAAAGGACTACCAACTGCATCCCAGAGGCACGTACAGCACTGAGGGTGAGTACGGGCCCAATGATGTTGGAATGTTTTGCTTGTATTGTAGAGAGGACAAGCAGGTATTTAAATTCTAACTTGAATAATATCATTCTGGGTTATAGGATGTGTTTGCTCTAAAAAAGAGGTTCTGGTGGAGAAGCCATAGTAGACCAACTTGTTGATTTCAGGGCGGCAGCTGACCACGGGGCCCATGAGCTGCCCCTGTAGCTGATCTGTATGAATCAGGACTCTCAGATCCTTGCAGCTCTGCAAATATCACCTGACACAACGACATATGCATCATCATTTGGGCCAGGCCTACGCTGCTGGGATCAGAACTCAAGCCTTTGTCTGTGGAGGGACAGGTTATGGTCTCCTGCTGAGTCTCCCTACAAGTGAGCATTCTGAGCTCGAGATGTGTCGTCTCTGGGTGTTCTGCCTCGTTAAGGACTTTAGAAATGGGCCCCGCGTGCATTTCCTTTTCTCTTGCATTTGTAATCAGCCTGTCATTTCATTATCTGCATTCTGTGTTAGCTGTTTGGCATCATTAGGCAAAACCTCGCTCTCGCCGTGTGTTGCTCAGTACGATTGCTCTAATAAGCTTTCGTAAATAAAAACTGAAGAGATGAAAAAGGCCAGTGTCTGATTACATGCAACCAATTTGGTCTCATTAGGTTCTTATAAGGAGAAAAAATAAATATAATCTTTATAAATCATACAGCTATACCAGAGATGCCTGGCAAAATTCATTAGTTGAGATAATCAGAGTGAAGATCATTTAAACATGCGTAACAGTTTGTTTTATGAAGCTGTTAAGGATTATTTCATCCTTTATAAACTTCGACAAAACTCAAAGACGTAATCGGGCAGAGTAGATCATATATCTTTACATGACTCCCCAAGGTTTGGGCTTAATAAACTGCTATTAAAACAATGATAAAAATTAATATTTGCCTGTGATCTTTCATTCAAGAGCCCCAGAGTTACACTGAACACGTTAATTTATTTTCCCTTAATGCCTGAGGCATAGAAAGTGTCTTCAACCTATTTTCATGGAGGGTACCATTGAGGCTTGGACAGATAAAATGATAAGCTAAAGAAACTAGAGCACAATTGACAAAAAACATTCCCTAAAATTATTGCTTTTCAAGTGGATATAAAGCCAGGATTTTCATTTAAAAAGAGAGAGAGAGAGAAAGTGCCTGTTTTTATTACTTTGCCCTAAGCATAATATCTTGATTTGATTCTTGGGGGGCAAGTATGGCAAATGTTGATCTGCTTGATGAATCTGCTTCTCAACTGAAGTGTTTGTTCAGAGAGAAAAAATAAACAGTCACCCGCAGGGGCCGGCTCTGCCCCCTCTGCGGCCCGAAAGTCCCTCCGGTGACCCATGGTCCTCAGAGGAGGAGATGGCGTTAGCGATGGGGCCCAAGCCCCTCTTCAGTCCTTCCCTGTCTTCATTATGTGCTGTGGCGCTTTGCAAATCAGCGCTCATCTCCTGAACCACCTACCACACCCGACCCCCGCAAGGCTTTGCCTTAGGGGTCACTCAGCCTCCTGCAACCCCGGGGAAACTGAGGCCGTCATAGAACAGCCTCACCGCCTTCCCGCCACAGCCTGGCCTGTGACTGTCGCCGCGCCGGCAGGGAAGGACGCACGGGGAGCTCGCCGGGCGCAAATGCAGCTGACGGCGCGTAATAAACCGCACGGGACGCCCGGAGGACCGCAGGAGGCCCGGCCCGGCGAGAGGACAGACCGCCTGGGAAGGTGGGGACAGGCTCACTCGCTCTGCTAAATTCCCGCGAGGTGCGGAGCGGCCTCGGTGTCTCTCACAGCAGGTGCAATGGCGCCACCTAGAGGCCCCGCGGTCACCGAGTGTCAGCGGGCGGAGGCGCGGCCTGAAACACACCCCGCCAAGCCCGGGGATCCAGGGCGGTTTCACCCCCGCGCGGCAGACAGGTCTTGGGGGAGCTGCTGCAGAGCTCAAGGATAAACGAGCGGTCTTCGGTGCCATAAATCAGCTGAGCTGGCTCCAAAACATAAAAGAAAGGACCTTCTAGATTACAGCCCCAAACCCCCTCCTCCGTCAAAATGCAAATTTCCTTGAGTTTTGTTCTGTGTCCTATTCGTTGCATGTTAAGATAATTCATGCAAATCTTATGCATTTTGCTCAGAGGCATCTAATTAGACAGATTAGTTTGTAGACTCAGTAACCTTCCATTTCATTCTTCGGGAGAGAAGGTTATGTCAGTTAGGAACCTCTCAGCGTTAGAAGCGCGGGGCGCCTCGGCCTCTGGAAAGCGCGGTGTGCCTCGCTGGGCGTTGGCATCTAGGGCCACTGGCACCCTTCCAGACCCCAGCACTGGACCATCAAAGGGCACTTTTTCCGGAGAAAAGGGAACTGAAAGGTTAGCCCCCAAAGTCCTTGTAGTACGACCATCTGATCGATCGGCGTGACAGTGGAACAAAGGACGTGGAAGAGGGAACGGATTTTGATTGTCGTTGGCATGCCGTGAGAAACATACACGTACATACCGCACTCAAGCGCACTTAGAGCAGATAAACCAGACGCGGCACCGCCCGACTCCCACACTGACAAAAGCTGTGAGTCATTATCCCTTGTCTAAAATTCCGCGGGTGCACCAGCCCGAGACCTAATTACTCAGACGAGCTGCCTCTGAGCAGCACCCCAAAGACCTCTTGACAACCTCCCTTCCTTGGAGAGTCTGCCAGTTCCCCAGAGCCACCCCGATGTGTGTTTGAGGCAAGCATGGTGTGACGTGCCCTACACCGAGACCACTCCTCCCAGCATGCAGCGGTCAGGAGAGCTGCCAGGTCTGAGGGCGCAACCTCGCACACCTGCCTGCGCCCCCAACCGAGGCTGCAGGTAGACAGGACAGTCGAGAGCTGGACAGAGGCTCCTGCCTGGGTCAGTAGAGGAGCCATTACTGGGCACTAGCCCCATGCTGGCCAAGGAAATGTGAGCTGTGCATTGTTAGATTCTTTTGAGAGCATTCCAGGATCCAAATGTGTATGGAAAATCTCCTATTTTTACATAATGGCAGCAACTCAAAAAAAAAAAAAAAAACTGTTAAACCTTGTGCTGAGCCGAACAAAACTTGGCCAAAGGTCTGAGCTGACCTAGAAAAAGCCAGAACAGCCTCTGCCTTAGGTAAATCCCTGCCCTTGAAAACCTGTATTCAAACCACGCCCAAGCACTCCGCTTCCTCCGCAGGTTTAAGGCAGAAAGCTTCACACTTACTCACCCTGGTTCATCCCGTTTCACCTGCCTGGGCTGCTCTTTCCTCCCCTCTCTGCCTGTCAGAATCCAGGATCAAGGGCCAACTCACATGTCAATTTATCTGTGAAGTCTGCTGGAATCACTGCAGTCGAAATTAATCACTCCAGTAACACTTGGTTTTTATCTCCATACTTGCACTCAGCAGTCAGCCTCCTAAGAGGAGAGCCGCATGTTCGTGGGTCCCCACTGGGAGCCCTGGAGACCAGGTAGGGTGTCAAATGCAACCTCTCCCCCTGCCCTGTACCCAGCACGGGGGAAGTTGGCTTGAGTTTACACTGGACAGTTCTTGAATGGGACGCAAAGTCCCTCGCAGGCTAGTCACTACATCCCTGCTTTCCATGAGACACGGCAGGTGACCCGACGATGATGTCCAGGCTTCCCAAATCTGAACCTCCATGATTAAATCATCAAGTATTTACACTACTCTCTGCAGGTACAAGGGGTCTAACAGCTAGAAGTAAAACTAGACACTGAATGATATTGTATGTAAACTTCCTATCACAGTATTTTTAATGTTTTAGTCTACTCATCACATATTCTGACACAGCAGAGTTCAATAAATATCTGCAAAGCTTAGTAATCATCATCCAGACCACTCCACCGTGAGCACTTATGTAGGCAAAGAACAGCACCCTCTACCATGCTCACACAGCGCCTTCTCAAACAGCAGTGAGCCCTTCGGAAGGCAAAATGTATCTACATGGAAAAGAAAACTGTTGCAGCATCAAGCCACCAGAAATATTACAGAACTCAGGCTAAGAGTCATTCCTCTTGCTCTGTGCTAGATTCAAAGGGAACAAGATGTAATGCTGACCATCGTGGGCATCCATCGGTATCATATGTGCAGAACAGAAGCAGCAGCAGCAGGAAGTAAGCTGTGAAGTCACCGGAAGTAAAAATCTAGTAAGTTCTAAATGGAAACAGACAACCTCGTGTTCTATCATGAACATGATTTTCTTAGAAATGAACATAACAGAGGGAAGAGATTAAATAAATTGAAATTTTGCTAAAGAGTTAATACACTAAAATGATGCTGCGCCTAGACTACAGTGGCCTTTTGGAAAACCAGGAAACCAAAATTGCTAGATATCTGCCTTGAAATCCCTCCCAGGAAGAACTTCATAGGTGCCCCAGGAAGTAAAGAGTTGGAGGGGACAGAGAGCCTCCCGGTGTCCTGGAGATGCTCTGACCGTAGACTCTGAGGGCCACAAGAGCTGAGAGGGAGGCATGCACTGCACCTCGCATCACGGCACCCCTGCCCTGCTTGTCTCCCAAACACGCTTCCATGCAGAAACTCCCAGTGCCCTTCGGGGTGTCTTCAGTCTGCACACAGACCTCCCTGTCCGTGGTAAGGCTTCCCCACTGTGGGCAAGGAGAGGGGGACAGCCGTGGGCATGACTCACCCTTTCCAAGACCCAACCTGAATCTGATCAGCTGCGAAAGCAGTAGCAGAAAGAAGAGAAGGAGGCAGAGGAGAAGAGGGGAAGGAGAGCCCTAGTTTTAGGCTAAGTCTTTGATTGCTAAGAAGGAAAACTATCCTGTGGTGATCCCTTCCCCCGAAAAGCACAGCAATCCACCAGGCTACAAAGTGTATTAGTGATAATTGCCCTACAAAATGGAACAGTTCTGGAGAAGGAAACTTTAAAAAGAAAAAAAAAAAACAGAGAAAATGAGAAAAAAATGAAGAAGGGAAATAAAATGGGAAGGGTTGCAAGAATTTGAAATGGGTCTGAAGATTAAGATCAAGAGATGCTAGAGGGAGAGAAAATGCGAAAGTGAAGGACAGATAGCAAAGAGACTCAGACAGAATCAACGGCCTGTCCTCAAGCCCATGCTTTGCCAAGAATCTGTCAAGTTTTAAAAAGAAAAAAAAACCCAGAAATGGAAGAAAAATATTCGACACAAAGGTGGAGGTATCAACCTGAACAAGTGTTAAACGGAAACAAAGAATTTATATGATTAGCCACAGATACATGAAGATGTGTAAACATCTTGGGCTAAATGAGACCAAGCAAAGCTCTAGCACTTCATGGTGCCATATGTGTGGTTTAGTCTTTCAATATCTATTTTACATTCTGCCAGCAGATTTTTTGTCATATCTGATGTGTTTTGCCAAGTCTTTTATTTGGGATGTTTCCTGATTTACATATTTTTAGCTGCAGTGGTTTTTTAATCATGAGGGTATTGTTTCCCAAGTAATTATTTTATGTGCACCCAACAGCAAAATCAGAGACCAATCCCAGTTCCTCTGAGATCATTCTGCAAGTGAGGTACCCTGTAGAACAAAATGCTGATTTTATACAAAAGGATCTCAAATTTCTACTATTACAACATAGTTAATGGCTGACCTTTGCTGATGTCCCCCAATGTGGTTGATTAAACATTGCAAAGTTCCTGTGCTCACCAGGAAATGAGACCCAGGCCCAAAGCTGTCCCATCCTATTCTTCACACATTCATCTGCATGTTCTTGCTTCTTCAGTGGATGGAAAACCTCAGGTGTGTGCTTGGTCCATAGTAAATGTAAAGGCCTTTACAACTTTGATGAACAAATGATTGAGAAGGGACATTCATGGCCACGTTCTCTGTAGAAAATCATTGCCCTAGTAATCTGAGTAGTTCTTATTTTAAACAAGCAGTAGGAAAAATATACACATAAATAAATAAACAGTAGAAGAGAAAGTTGATAAAACTCTAAATAGGTAACCATCACCTGAAAACAATTACAACATTTCTTTTAGTAGCAAATGTTGTTGAAGCTTTCTGCAAAAAAAAAAATCTCCTCTTTAGGGCCAGGGATTTATTTAGCTCTATGGTTCTAAGCAAGCACAGGGGCCTGGGTTAGATCCCCAGTAAGCACATACAACAATGCCAGGCGTGGCGACTCATGCCCACCAGCAATTAGTACTACATACTACAATGCTGGGCATGGTGGCTCATGCCTATAATCCTAGCACCCAGGAGGAAGAGGCAGGAGGACTACTGTGAGTTGAGGCTGGGATCAGGGCCAACCTGAACTACAAAATGAGACCCTGTCTCAAAAAATATATATCCTTTTAGTTAATTGCTATTGAAGATCGAGAAGAGCTCTGTGCTCTGGGAGAATTTTCTGGGTACAGATTACCTGAGTTCAAATCCAAATTTTGCTACTTGTCAGCTGTAAGTCTTGAGAAACAGTATTTGAACATCTGAAAGATTTGATTATCTTCTCTGTGAGATGGAGACAATAAGAGTACTTGTCCATTTTGTGTTGGAAGAATAAAATTAAAATACACAAGCACCTACAACAGAAATAGATAGATGACAGATAGATAGAGTTAATAAGTTTTAAGCAACAGTCATATGATGATCATCTCAGGACTTTAATACCTGGGAGTTTCCAAGAAAACACAAGGAACTGCTCTCTGATATTTACTTCTTCAAATTCTTGAAAAGTTGGATAGCTCAACCATGACGTTGGTACCCATGTACAAACTCAGCACTTTGGCAGCCCGAGGCAGGAGCATCACAAATTTAAACCCAGCCTGGGCAATGCTGACTTAATGAGATCCTGTCTCAAAATTAAAAAAAGAATGGGGATGTATCTCAGTGTGAAGGCCTTGAGTTTGATTCCTAGACAACAAAAAATTTTAAAAAACCAGAGTTACAAACTCCACAAATTTAATCCCATGGTTGGATCTGGGTGCTGGTGAAGTATTTTCATATGCGGTTAAGAAAGGAGTGCAAGAACCTGAGAGGACTCTATTCCTAGATTACTGTACCATTTCACAGTTGGCGAAACTGAGGCACCAAGGCATGAGGGAGATTAATTCATAAATGATCCTTCACTTGGCACCCACACTGTGCCCTGGTAGGTAGTCAAGTAGGGGCACATCAACTCTAAAACACCTGCCTAGTGACAGGCAATAGGTCAGTGTGACAGCCAGGGCTCCTGGCCACACCATGATAGCACTTGAAGGCCACATGGCAGCTCTGCCCTTGGAGAACTGGCTGAAAATACTGACCTAGGGAAAGAAGTGAGCTTCCACTAAGAGAATTGACAGCACAGGGGACACTGCAGGTTCGCGTGGGAACCTCTGCCCTTCCTTCGCTCTTGTCTGAAGGCCCGCATTCATCACTTACACGCCAAAATGCCAGAGGAATAAGAGTATGACAGAGACAGCAAATAACAAGCCTCTGTTCCTTGGTAGGCCTCTTTCTTCTTCATAATCGTGCCTTCTCAGTAGCTTTGTTAAGCGCGGCATGCACACAGGGTCCAACAAGGAGGAGAGTGTGAGCGTCAGTTTTACAGCAGCTCGCCCTCCCTTGAGAACCAAGCTTATACACATAGTTTATTACCTTCTTGTGCTCCCGAGCACCGCTTAAAGCCATATAATATCTTTTGGTGGGTTAAATGAGTAGCACATCTCGCCAGTCTGTCAATCAATCCCATTTCCCCCTTGAATAAAGGAAGTTAGTATTTTACTCCCACTGACAGCTAAGAAAGTGAATTCCTTCCTGCTTTCTACCAGGGATTTTACTGCAGGAGGAGCGAGGAGAAGCGGGTCGTGTGGTCCACTCTTGCCTGGACACGTAGGACACTGGAACTATGTGCATTCTCAACACAGCACACCAGAGGACTGGGCGTAGTAGGAGACAAATCACAGCCACTATAAGACTGCAGCCATGACCAAGCACTGGTCAAAGCACACGTGACAAAATTTCATTAGAACCAAGAAGAATCCAGATTGCAATGAGTGGAAGGCAGGACAGTAAAGGAAAAAGCAAAAAAACAGAGAATAGCAAGATATGCTCATCTGTTTTCATTACTGTAGCAAAATGACACCACAAAAGGCAGGGTACCTTCATAAAGGAAAGAGATGCATTTAGCTTATGAGCCCAAGGGGGGCTAGCAGCGGCAGTTCAGTGGGACAGCGCCAGGTGCAGCAGGATCCTGGTGAGGACATCACGGAAAATGTAGCATGACCTCAGGAGAGGAGGCGCCCGCTCCACACAGGAACCAGAGAGGCTCAGGTGCCCCGTCCCTGCTGAGTGATCCCGGGACCTGAGCTTCTGCCTGGGGGCACCGCCCCTGCCGCACCGGAGACCAAGCCTCTAACACAAGTGCCTGTGATGGACAAATGACATTCAAACCATAGCACAAGGACAAACACATCTCCTTTCAGGGAAAAGGCCACTCCACTCCACACTGGGAAAATGAGTCATTACCGGTTTAATCCACATCAAGAGAGATCTGTTAAACCAAAGTGTATGTGACTAGATTATGGAGAAGACGAGCCAGAGTGCTTGCCGCGTGGCCCACATTCGTGCCCGGGGCCTGCCCTCCTCCAGCCTGACGTCTCTCTGCTCCTCCCTGGCCGCCTTCACAAATTCTGCAGCTGGTACCAGCACTCCTGATGCCCCACCCCACTTTCTCTTTTTACATAGTACAGGTCTTTTCTGTTTACATTATGCTGCAAACTTTGCAGTTACTTCTTTCTTGATGGTTGGTACTTCTTATCAGTCTATATACCGCCAACTCCAGTGTAGAGAGCTCTGCCTGTTCAGTTCCCCAGTGCGTTTCAAGGTATCCATACCATAAATGTAAGCAGAACTAGTTACTGGGTGGGTGAATCTCTCCCAGGGCCCGAATACATTCTGTACTAGGTCCTAAAGAATCTGCTCGAATTACTGATAGTTTATAACAGGCAAAACCATCTCTCCGGCCAATGGTCTCTGAGGTAAAAGCAGGAAGCCATGCAAGCCTGGGAAGGGGTGGAGGGTAAATATGGTGGCTGAATTTCCCCAAGCTCCATCCGTCCCACACCAACCCTCAATCAACACGCAATCACGTGATCCATCAGCTTGTCTCTGGAGCTTTACTCCTGAAATAGATGCAGCGTCGTGTGCGTGTGCGTGTGCATGTGCATGTGTGTACATACACAGTATGATGCCCAGGAACTATCCTAGCGTACACGCTATATAAATTTTAGTGATTCTGCTGCAGTGCCAATGAGCATATACTCAAAGGTATCTTAGGGCAGTCAGTATATCACACCGCTGAGTGACAAACAGATTGCTATCCTGGCCCTTGCCCCACAAACATCTGCCTCTCCCCAGGAGCTCCAACTGGGTTCTGAGAAAGCAACAGAGTCTGCTACACCCGAATGCACGCACCGACAGGGGCAGATTCCAAACCAACTGCCCCTCCCCACCAAGCCTGCAGGACCCTCTTCCAACTGCCACAGCCTATCCTGATGGCGAGTGCAAGAACACACACTTAAAAACCAGGGCGGGTACCCAGATGCTAGCGTTGTTTCTGGGTAAATGACCAGAAGCACCTATATTTGAAAAGTCTCACTTGAGATGACACAACTGGCCAATGCCCATGTGATCTGACCACACTTCCTGTTGCAACAGCGTAATTCCCGAGTGACTCCAAAATGAGCACCATACCACATCCTCGTGTCCAGTTAACCTAGTCCCTAGAGCATCCCCTTTCCCTTATAATTCACTCTGGAGTACATGGTGGCCCTGACAGCTGTCATTCTGCATTCTCTAGATTTTTTTTTTTTTTTTTTGGGTGGCATCGGGGATCAAACTTAGGCCCTTGTGCTTGCAAGGTAGACAACAGTACCACTGAGCTAAATCCCTGCCCCATCTCCAGTTTTCTGAAAACAGACCTCTGAATTTTTGCCCCTGGTTCACAAAGGAAAACAACTGTACAATTCCCTCGTCTCTTGTGTGATCCATCATCTTCTTACATCCTGAAACCACAAAGACACATCTGCTTCACCTTCATGCCCTTCTGTGTCCCAACAGAAAGGGCACAGTGAGAATCAAAGACAACTGCAGCTCTTTGCACTGAAAACCTGGGCACAGTGAGGCACACATGTAACCCAGACACTCAGGAAACTGAGGCAGGAGGGTCACAAGTTCAAGGCTAAACTGAGCCACTTTGACATTCTGTCTCAAAATATAATTTTAAAGAATAAATAAAGAGGGTTGTGGATATAGCTCAGCTGTACAAGGCTTACTTGACATATGGCAGGGCTAGCTTTAATCCTTGGTACCAAAAGAAAAGGCCAAACATGACTGGTCCACAGTCCAGCAACAATAACATTTTTCCTGTGGGCCTGAACTAATTCACCAGAAATAGGAAGCCAACTAAAATCCTTTTCTTTCACAGCTTCGCTTCTATCTTCTCTTTTTTCACATATGCCTCAGTTAGCACTTTGCATAAAATACAGCACAGTAACCATTTAGGTCACGAACCTGGAGGTGACGATTTGCGTTGTTTCACCTGGGCAATCCCAGCAAGGACTGAGCTGGTCTCGGAAAGGCCCACTTAGGTGTCTGAATCAGCCTCTGGGTGACAGCTGGCTGCCAGCTGGGGCACTAGGGACACAGGCTTATTGTACTATAGGACAGCTATGGCTCGGGCACATGAGGACCAGGGCTTCACTGTGCAAGTGCTGCTTAAGCACGTGATGGTGGGTACTTCTTATCAGCAAGTGCTGCAGGCTGAGCGTCTCATGCCTGCAGTGCCCATTGGCCAAAGCAGACCACAAGTCCAGCTAAAAGCTAAGAAAGACTCACTTTTTCAAAAGGAAAAACCGGCAACATCTCATTTCAGGGGAATATAGAGAGGGAAAGAAATGTTGGTCACCTAATGCAAGTGTCCACCAGGAAGCAAATGTAAGATGTATTATTGCTAAAAAGACTGCAGGTGTTTAGTAATCACTGAAGCATCATCTAGTCATGTCCGCCCTGAAAAGAATAATGATTTCAGGCACCTCAAATATTCCTTTTCTTGTTCAGAGTGTTTGTTGAGCATCTACTATGTGTCTGGCTTTATTCTCAGTACTGGCGATAAAATAGAAACAATGTCCCTATTACTGTGCTTACAATCTAGTACTGTAGACAGGGACAACAGATAAGGACATGTATAATCAATCTGACTGAGGAGTGCTGTGAAGAAAATTAACACACTAGCGTAGAGTAACAGGAGTGGCGCACCCCTGACTTGGGGGAGGGAAGGCCTCCCTGATCTCCGCAGCAAAAGTATCTGCACAAAGCGAAGGCACCGTTCATGAGATCACGTCTGGTCTTGGGCCACTCCCCCTCCAGTTCTTTTACCCTCTCAGCTCTCTGTTTCCTGATCACCATGATATGAGCAGCTTTTCTCGCCTTTCCGCCAAGATTTTTCTGCCTTGCAACAGGCCTGAAAGCAATCAAACTTGTTAGCCATGAACTGAAACCAGGGGCCAGAGTAAACTTTCCCTCATGGAGCTGTTTCTCTCAGGTATTTGATCACAGTGGCACACGACTGACTCACACAGTGGGTCTTCCCACTCACACGTGCACTTCCTTCGCTGAGTGGACTGCACGAAGGCTGACAGTGGAGGAGTTCGTGGTGGAGAAGGAAGGGCAGTCTTGGAAAGGAGTATCTCTCCCCATAAACTGAAGTCAGAGCCACACAGATGGATCCGCACCACTGACACTTGTCTCAGGACAGGGACAGATGCAGCCTTTTGAGGAACAATAGTCGGGAAATCCAAAGAGGAACAGGAGCTCCCATCCTTCTCTGTAGCAGGCCATGCTCTTTACCTGCTCTTTTCCTTTCTCCACTGAGGAAATCGTTAACAAATGAAGCTTTGAAGCCAGTAGCATTTTCTAACATGTGAGAAATGCTACTAACAGAGGGAGCAATGAGGGACCACCAGCCCCGTCTATCCTCCCCGTTGTCCACCCCCTACATGACCTGCACTGCACGAGTGCCATGGTCCCCCAAAGGCCCATGAATTAATGACAACGTGGCCAGATGTGGCAGCATCCGGAGGCAATGGCTTCCTGAGCGGTGGGGTCACTGGGTGTGTGCCCTCAAGGGGCTCGTGGAACCCAGGCCTCTTCCTTTCTCCCTTTGCTTCTCCATTGCCATGTGATGACAACTTCGCGATCACTCACTTCCACCAGGATGTTCAGTGCAGCTATGGGTTCAGAGCAGCTGAGCCAATCACACATGAACTGAGACTCACAAACTATGAGCCAAAATAAACCTCTCTTTATATGTTGATTTGCCTCATGTGTTTGTTACAGTAACTGAAAGCTAACACATATGTTCTTGGTCCTAGACAGGGGTAGGTAATGCAGGTTTCAAGGGGCAGACTAAGTTTTTGCAAAAGGAAGTACAATATACAGTTACTCCACAGATTCCTTGGAGACTAGGTTCCAGGACCTTCCCGGATACCAAATTCTATGAATGTTCCAGTCCCTACATATGCAAAACAGGGCAATATTTGCATGTGACCTTTTACCTGCTCAAGTACATTCTTAACCATACCTTGACTGCTTATAACTCCTAATACAATGTAAATGTTATGTAAATATTTGTTGTACTATACTGTTTAGGGAATAATGATAAGAAAAAACTGTACATATTAAATATAGATACTATTTATTTTTACAAACACTTTCTTTCCACGTTGGTTAAATCCACAGATGCAGAAACAAACCACGGATGCAGGGGGCCAGTTGCATATGTAAAGAATAAGGGCCTAGAATCATAGAGTCTTAATTTGAGTCTTACCTGTGCCACTTAGCACTGCAAACTTGGACAAATTTTGTATTATCACTCAGTGTACATATTACATTCCTAAAATGATAATGACACTTCATAGAGTGTTTGTGTGAGAAATGACACAGTGCTTTTAGCATGTTGTTTGGTCCATTATCAGAAACAGGAGACAGTATTACTATCCTTAATGTTATTTTGTTAAGAAGAGAGGCAGGGATCTGTTTCTGTGCAGAATGCCAGGAAGTGAGTATGTGCACAGCCTGAGAGCACTGACTGGCAAGTGTGAGCAGCGACTGAGTGAGCTGTGGGAGGGGATGAGGAGTGAGGTGGTCTTCCTGCTAAGTTCACTTAAAAACAATACTTGGGAAACTGATGAGCATAGCCAGAACCTCTCTCAATTGCTCTGTAGCGATCCACTTACAAGGACTGTAGCAGGGGACGAGAGCAGGTGGCACAGGGAATCCCCACGGCAGGCCATGGGGTAACCAGTGCCTTCTCCTCCTCCCCCTTCGCCTCCTCCGAATCTCTCCACATAGGCTAAAATGCCACAACTCATTAAAACAAATGTCGAAAAATCCTTTTAAGGAACAGCTTAGAAAGTGATCCTCAAGGATTTACCTCTGCTGACTAAATCAGACAGTTGGAAGCTTAAAAGAAAGAGGTAAAAGCCCACAAGAGCAGAGGACCAGGGAGATAAAGAAGTCAGGGCGATGTCTGCCAGTCCAGGGACACTTGCCTTCCTGAGGCCGCCTTTACCACAATCAGTGCTGTCAGGGAGAACTCTGTGACGAGGAAGCAGGCTGTGTGGCCTCATGTTCTTTCACCTTGAAAAGTGAAAGCACCAGGCTGGGGCTGTCATTCAGTGGTAGAGCACTTGCCCACAGTGCTCAAGCCTTAGCTGCAAGCCTAGCACTGAAGAAAAATAAATAAATAAATAAATAAAAGTGAAAACAGTTCCCTGATCATTGTTTCTCAAGCCAGAATTATCCTCCCGACTTCAGAATCACCCAGAGAAGGGGCGTCACAAAGCAGACTGCTGGATCCCCAGAGACCACTGCAGTCTGATGGGAGGGCAGGCACAAGGAGCGGGATCTGCATTTGTGCCAGTCTTCACAGACGAGTGTGAGGGACAGCGGCATGGGAGATTTCTGAGCTACAAAACTGCTGGTTCTAACTAGCTCTGCTACTCATTCAGAGGAAAGCGTGAATGAGATTGTTTCTCATTTGTGGCATTCGAAACCTCAAAAAGATTCCTCCAAGTCAACAATGGTGAGCACAGTAATCAACTAGCTAACATCCAATCTGTCCCCCTGCAGGTTTCTTCTAGCCAGGGCTTCCCCTGGGCTATAGCTCGAACCATGGAAGCTGGCTGCTGTCTGTCTCCATTTTTGCACAGCATAGGTCCAGCTGTTGACAGACTGATACAGACCATGCACACACACACACACACACACACACACACACACACACACGCGCGCGCGCGCGCGCCTGAGCACGTGCACATGTGTGGACACAGCTTGGGTACATGGAGGCATCAGCTTATTTCAGTTTCTTACATGTTCTACTTCGTCATCATCTAAACAGTACTAGTTTATCCCCATTTTAACCACAACAACACTAATGCACAGTAAGAGTCAACGATTTGTCCACAGCCACAAAACTACTTAAGGGGAGAAACCTGGACTTCAGCCCAGGTAATCAGATGCCAAAGTGCTGCTCTAACCTAATTTCCAGCTGTGGAATTCAAGGGATTGTTGTGAAGGAAGCACTTTAAAGAGGGGCCTGTCTTGCAAGCGCAAGGAACCAGGTTCGATCCCCAGTTAACCACATACAATACTGGGCATGGAGACTCACACCCATCAGCAACCCGTACCACATACCACAGTGCCAGGCGTGGTGGCTCAATGCCTGTAATCCCAGCACTCGGGGGACAGAGGCAGGAGGATTGCTGTGATGCGAGTTTGAGGCTGAGCTCAAGACCAGCCTGAACCACAAGGCGAGATCCTGTCTCAAAAAAAAAAAAAAAGAGTCGCAAATTCCCACAAGTCATCTGCATACAAGGAGAGCTGAATTCACATGGCTGGACTATTCTTTCCAATCTTAAGGATCAATTAAACTAAGAAAAATTGTTGAACAATGAGTGTCAGCTGCCTCTCCTCCCCCTGTGGACATCCATGAGGGGAAGGTGATCTGAGGAAGGCAGACGTGTGTGCAGTCGTCACAGTGATAGGGACCAAAGAACACAGAACCCAAGGCTGATAGGTCTGTGGCCCTCAAAGGTGGGTGATGGTGGTGTGTGGTTAGAATCGCAGTGACGCTGTCCCGTTCAGCCAGGGCCACTGAGCCTGCAGCACCTCCACTGGTCCATTTCCCACTCATTTCCATCAGGCTGATCACTCCTCCCAAAAGATCCTGTTTGTGAAAACTTGGGGCAATTTTACACAAGTGCCTCTCTATCAGAAGGGAGGAATGCACAGGTGGGCGTCTGGTGTCATCTCATCCTCCATCAGAACAACACGCAATGAGTTTCCATCAATTCCATGGCGAGTGTGGAACAAAGCAAAGTTTATCTGCAAGTCTGTAAACCTGATGTATGTGGGTAACTGTGGCATGAAAGACTATAACAGCACAAACAAAGACAGGATAAAGATATGCCTCTTCTATATGTCTCTATCCAATAATGGTCATATTAATCACCATTATCATTACAGTTACCCTCCTCGGTGTCAGCATCATCAATTAAGCCCTTGTTTCTCTTGGTGACTTCTTATTACAACACACTATTAATCGCATTCAAGCTGATTTTCTGCTCCTACTGCTAAACAGCTGTGTGGGAGTAAATATCCACCAGCTCAGGCTGTCAGGACGTCGGAAATTGTTCCAGATGTGAACAGCACACTCAGGAGCAGCTGCAGGCTAGAAGACACCAGTGTCTGTGCTCAGTTTACTGATCGGTGTCCGCTCTCAGAGATCCTGGGATTTCCCTCAAGCGCACTGCACCATCAAAGAGTTAACAGCTTAAATTTGCTCTTTGTTAATCTGGGTCAGAACATTCATCCTAAAGAATCTTTGTTAGGCTCTTTCTTTAAAAAGACAGAGACAGAGACAGAGAGTGAATACTACCAAGAGAACAACTACTTGAATTCCTTGAACATCTGATTAAAAATTGTAACTATCTCTAATTTTTATTGTGGCCATTCGAGAACAAAGCTATCTCAGCATTTTGATTTTTTTTTAAAGTACATTTCCAAGCACTTTGGTTTGTGACTTCCGCAAATTAGAGCTCTCACACATTTTTCCCTAGACAGACCAAGGCAATTACATTCCAAAGCCACAGCTATTTCTGTCCTCCCTGTTAGTCTCCAACTGGCTGGCAAAAGTGCCAGAAGACCTGTTGCTTTGTATCTGTTTTGCAGCTTTTTTTATCGGTTCTGCTTCCTCTAGGCATCACAAACTGTTCATTGAGTTGATTTTGTTTTATAGACCTAGACTTGAGTTCTCTTTCAGGACATTTACTTATCTGTTAAAACTGGGAATGAGGGCCCACCTCTCCTCTGCTCTTCCACAAGCAACATTAAGGCACATACAGGACCACCAACCACTAGCAGTGCGCCGGCCTTCTCTAGAGCTCTAACCATCTGCAGTGCTTGTGAGAAGCCCCAGCAAAGTGTCCCTTGGCCCTAAACCGTCCAATAAGGAACAGCCTCAGATAAGGCACCAACGAGCTCATGGGTCTTGACCTATGATGTCACTGTGATGTCACGGGTACCACATGAGAAGCTTCCACCAATCTAACATCAATGATGTAAGTGATTAAGTATGTTGTGACACATTTCTTTAAGGAATATGATGTAGTCATTAAATTAAGATTTTTAAAAAGATTTTATAATACTATTACAGAAATTTCAAGCTAGAAGTTTCTTTTCCAAAAAAAAGATTTTAAAACATTTGGTCCAAAATTTGGTACATACATACCTATAGTTTATAGTATGTATCTGCATTTGTATCTGTGTGTAAGCGTGTGTGTGTTTTTATGAAACACAGACATGTGTGCAAAGGTAAGGAGCAAGATTAAGAGAGGGTCTGAAAGCAGAGAAAGGCAATAGAGAAAAGACAAAAATGATAACAAATGGTTGTCATGAGATGTTCTCTTACGCAACATAATCTTTCCATTTTGTCTATATTTTTCAATACAATATTTGCTATTTTTATCATCATGCAAAATTGTATGTTATTTTTAAAAGTTTAAGGTATGTTATAAAATAGTCTGTGATACAGGAAAATCCTACATAAAAAAGTCAGGATAAGTTCTTATGATTTCAATAGTCTAACAGTTATGGATTTACAAAGGTGACAACTTTCTAATATGAACACTGGCTATTTTTAAATGACAAGATTGGGGTGAATCTAACTTTATTCCTGAATTAGAATAAATTAAACAATAAAAACTATTTTCAAGAGTTGAAAAGTAGGAGTGTTAATAGTCACAATAACGGCCATGATTCTTTATTTTTGGAAATACTAAAACTATTCTCCAAATTTTATGTGCTCAGGGATATGAACTACGCTTCAGAGACATAACACATACATTCTAATACCTGAAATGGGAAAAGCCTTTCCTTATTCTGAATATATACATAAACAAAGTGACAACTTGGTCCCAGCAAATGACTAGAGCTGTTACCAAGATACCTATCCTGCCAACCTGGACTGCTTGCCAGCCCACCTGCGCCCGTGAAGCCAACTGCAGGCCGTGCCCTCTCTCCTTCAGTGTAGGACAGCCGAGCTGAGAATACTAGGAAGTGGACTGTTGAGAAGCTTTTTCTTCAGATCTACCACAGAAAAGTATGTTTATAATCGCTTCTTGCCATTTCCTAATGCCAACAGTGTGGAGAATCAAGCTGGGATTAGACATACGATTGCAAACAAGATGAACATTATTTCTTGGCTTTGAGAAGTGCTGCAGAATAGAACAGTCACTTTAGAAAAAAAATTCTTTAAAAAAATATATATATATTGAATCCTGGGGCCATTTGAGTCATTTATCCCACCCCATAAATGTCCTTACTCTTCCACTTCATCATCCATAACATATCTACATATATTTATATCCAAATGCTAAGTTGGTTTTTTTTGTTTTGTTTTGTTTTTTTGAGACAGGGTCTCGCTTTGTAGTTCAGGCTGGCCCTGATTTCATCCTCAAACTCACATCACAGCAATCCTCCTGCCTCTGCCTGTCAAGTGCCGGGATTACAAGCATGAGCCACCACTCCCGGCACTGTAGTATGTGGTACTGATTGCTGCTGGGCGTGAGTCTCCACTCCCAATATTGTATGTGGTTACCGGGGATCGAACCTGGGTCCTTACGCTTGTAAGACAGGCGCCGGAACCAGTGAGCTAAATCCCCAGCCCCCAAATGGTAAGTTTTAGGTTAATGGGCCTAACATGTTAATCTTCACCAAATACATAATTTTTAAAGAAGGAAATCATAAATTACTAACATTAAATTGCATTTTTGAGGTTTTTCTCAAAAAAGCTCATGTTAATGTGAGGAATAAAAAATAAAGTCTGATACCCCCTCCCCGCCTCCCCCGTGATATTTGTCATCTGGACCCGCTCACTTCCTGTCTCCCAACCCCCAGGCCCTCTGTGATCTTGATGTCTCTCTGTCTTACTGATCTCTCCATATGTGACTGCAGTTGCTCCCTACCCAAAGCATATGTGTTTAATCAACTTTAATACCCCTGTAGAGCACAGGAAGTGAAATGTTCAAAGCTGGGAATAATTATCATTTCCACTACATTAGCAGGGCTCGCTGACGAGCCAGGGGGCAAGACATTCAGTGCACTCTGCTGAGGGCTGGCTGGCAGCTTAGGCGGGCCACGGCCAGTGGCTGAAAGGCACACAACTGGGTCTCACTTGCCCTTAACTTCCATCTCTGAACAACTCCTCTGAATTAATGTCACAGCATCTGCAGCGATTAATGAAGAAAATGGTGATCTTTCTCACTGTTTGCAAAGTGACCTTAATATTCCTCTTCACTAGAAGGAAGAAGTCATGATCTGTTGATTTTCCAAGCCAGTGAAAAGTGAGTGCGCTCACCGGCAGTCCGAGCACGTCAGCATGCCCTCGGAGCCACCAGCAGACAAGCTCCCACAAAACATGCAGGGGTCCCTGACGCACACTCTTCTCTCCACAGGGAAAGAATTGGAGAGATAGATCCTCAAGAGCTCTGGAGAAGTCTCAGTAAACCTGAGTTCTTTTCTGAGTATCTCCAAACTATAAAACTATGTGAGCTATTTGACTTCTCTAAGTTTTGATTTCCTCTTTTGTAAAGTAGGGGGAAAAAAAAAATCTGCCATTCCTACCCTTGGCATTGTTTTGGAGATCAAAGGAGATGTTATGATATTTGTGAAGGTTCTTTGTATACCAGGAAGCACCAGGATAATAAGCAAGAATTGGTACAAAAAAGTATTAAAGTTGCCAAGAACTAAAAATACCCAATCTTGGCAGAATGAAAGAAAATGCACTGTCTCTTACAATGCAGAAACAAAAACAGGTATAACTTGTGTAATTTAATAATATGTGTCAAAAGCCTTCAAAATGTGTGCAACTTCTGACCCAAAAACTCCACTGCATTCCTGTTATTTAATTTTCATTTATAATACAGAGTGAAAACATACAGGAATTATTTTAGTTAAAGCTTTTTGCTGTTCTTCAAACTTAGCAATGTCACCCAATTCAATACTTGTTGGAATAGTTCTAGTATTAAGAATCATCAGTGATGGCTGCATTCCAAAAATAAATGCAGAAAAATGAAATCAGTTGTCTTTTGGCACTCTGAGCAGATAGCAAGAATAAGCACCTTCGGACAGGAAGCCAAAAATAAGGTGGTTTATCCACTTTCTAAGAAAGACTGCTAAGATGTGAAAGTACAGCAATGCTCAGTATAAGCAGCACTGGAAAAACACCAGTCACAAGGACTCAAGGGACAAAAGTCAACTTTGCCGAACTTGCACAATGACGCCACTGCACTGAGACACTTCGAGCTAATTACTGATGGTGATCAGGGAAAAATCTGCCCAAATTTCTGAGCATGAATTTTAGCAGACAGTGATTTAGGGACGTTAAAGTATGACGTCAGGTGTGGAGTGGAGTAGGTGTCACGTACGGTTAATGAATAAAAAGGATTCTAGCAGCCATTTGGTCTTATTTTGAAATAAGATGACAGCTATACTTACTATTTCATTTATCTATTGCTACTTAACAAACTATCACAAATCTTAAACAGCTTACTACTGCTGATAACCCTAAATCTGGGCTCGGCTCAGATCGGTAGCTCTGCTCCCTGGGCAGCTGCTGGGCTGAGATGGCCAAGATGGCTTCTTCACTCGTGTATCTATCTGCTACCTCCGTTAGGACAGTGATGGAGCCCCCTGGCCAGACGTCAAGAACTGTGAATGAGCTGACAGACACGGCAGCCTCTCGCAAGCTGACAAGCCTCTCCCCATTTCATCGATGCTGGCAGAGGTCCTGTGTGAGAGAAGAGGAGGCCTTGGAGACAGCATGAGCTTCGTGTCTACCTGTCCTCCATCCTCACCTACGAATGTCCCGTAGAAGCATTGTTTGAGAGACGCACTGTTTGTCAGACACATTGGATGGCTTTTTAAAATGGACATTCCCACATACAACCCCAGATCTGTTGAATCAGAGCCTCTGAAGGTGAGGCCCAGAAATCTACATATTCGTAAGTGATCACTATGGAGCCAGTGTGGCCTGTTCCGAGCACCACAGCCTGGAAATTTCTACTTCAGCTGATAGATTCCTCTCCTAACAGTTAAATCACTACAACACTTTGTCCTGCTATCTTCGCCACTTTTACCCATCGTGGTTACTATTGCTAGTAGTAACCCATCATGGTTAGGATCCCCCAGGCTTTGGCTCTAAACTACAGGCAGCCGCACCCCAGGAGACCATATTTATTTAGAGTATCTATGAATCAAGAAAAAATAAGTAACACCAAAATACACTTTCAACATACAGATCAACTGCCATGGTTGTTGATCTTTGTGGATGGAGAAAGAAAAGCAAAAGGTTCCTGAAGGCTTTAACAGGTACACGTTTCAGATTCTACAACCTCTGCTTGGTCCCCTCCAAAATTCCAGAGTTAGTCCTTGATATTTTTCCAAGTACAATAAGTATACATGTAACAGAGAAAATAATGCTAGCCACTTCTTCTAGACCACTTGTCATTATTGTCATTTTTTAACAAACTTCAATTTGTTATCTTTTTAACAACTACCTAAAAGTAGAAGTGGCTTTTTGCTATTGCTGTTGTTGTTACTGGGGATCAAATTCAGGACCTTATGCTTATGAGGCAGGAACAGTGCCACTGAGCTAAATCCTTGGCCCACAAGGAGAAAATCTTTCCAGAGTATCTATAGTTCACAATTGTTTTGTGTCATGAAGAAATGATGATCTCAAACAAAGATCACAAATGTGACTTCTGCAGACTGGCTTTGGCCCTTAGACATGTTTTGACTGGTCATCACAGGCTTTTTTTTTTCTCATACCAGAGAAGAGATGTGATATTTACACATCTGTGACCTATTTATTTCAATTATGAGGATATCCTCAAGGTACCTCCATTTAAGTATAAATGATTCAAACTTACCGTTTTTTTATCATAGGCTTTTTAACAATTGTGCTAATATTTTCAAATTCTACATAGCTAGCATCTCCTAAAAATGTCAGGAGAACTAGATCCTTGGGCTCATTCTGGCATCAAGAGGATGTGCGTGGTCTGCTATCTGTCACATTTTCCACTTTGCTTGGCCTGGTCCGGAGCTTGTTAACTTCACTCTCCCTGAGGTATCTGACTCTGCCTCCCCAGCTAAGCAATGTAACCTCTGTCGAAAGCAACATACAAGAAGACTAGAAATAGACTCTTCTGAGAGAAGTAAACAAGATGAGTGGCAAGTGTAGCAGTACTTGGGCAAGAAGAAAAAAAAAAAACAAAAAATACTGCAGGAACTAAATAAAGCTCATTAGACCAGTACCTATGAGATCGAGGCTCTAATTCCAGTTCTGTTGCTCAGTTAAAAAGCGAGTCCAGCCATGTCACGGAAGGTCTCCGTGCTTCTGAGTCCTCATCTGTACCCAGAGGAAAGGTACAAGCTGACATCTCAGTTTTTTGTTGATCTACGAACAGGTCAGCAAGCTGCACACAGCCTGCAGTTCTGATCCAGTCAAATACCTGTTTCTGACAGCTCACTAGCTAAAAAAGTGGTTTTTACTTTTTGAATGGTCAAAAAAAAATCAAGTAAAAAATAATATTTGATAATATGGATAAAGTAAATGAAATTCTTACTTCAGCAGCCATAACTAAAATGTTGCTAGCACACAACACAACTTCAGAGCTAAGTTGTCAAGTGTTCGAGAACTGAGTAACAACCAGGGGACTCACAAGCCTAAACTATGTGACCCACAAGCCTAAAATACGTGGCTTTTGACAGGATGAGTTTACTGATCCCTGGTCTAATATATTCTCAGCTATTCCAAAAACCTGCCAGAGAATTCCTTATTTGTACTGATGCATAACAGTCTTCCTAAAAGAACTGAAAGGCATCAGACGATCATTTCAGTAAGACAGTGGTTTTAAGTATAACCAAAGCAATTACCCAGACCTTTTTTTCATGGAATAATGGTTATCATTTATCGAACAGAATTTTCATGAAAATTCTCTGGTTTCATTGTCTCCATCACTGTTTAAGAAAGTAACCAAATCTTAGGAAATCAAAATATTATTCCGAAGTCTAATAATAATCAGCGTATATGTGGCCAAGTGAAAATCAAAATTACATCTGTCTGACTCCAAAGCCAATGCATTCTAAATACCACTGCTTATTAACCAGTGCCCACTTCCATGATATAAGGGGAAATGATAAGATAAAGATAAATTGGGAGTAGCACCTCCAATTGCACCCAAAACTATCTTTTCCTCGCGAGCCTCATCACACCTCTAAATCTGAAAACCTTACATATAATAGACATGCTTGATTTAATTTCCCCTTTGTCCAGCAGAAATACTGGCAGGAAAGCTGAAGATATTGAGTGTTACTCAACTCAGTGTCAGGGTGTGTAGTACTCAGGAAAACAACTTTGTCACCCACTGAGATGGACTCGAATAATGACAGGTTAGTCTGGTCTTTAAAATCTTCTCTTTCACTTCATGTCTGCAGCTCTTGATAGCTCTTTGTTTTCATTTTTCATACTCCCATTTTCACATTAGCAGTACTTTTTTACTTATTTTATTAAAACAAATATTTTGGAGTGGAGAGAAACTCATTAAGCTGTGTAGTTATATCTTCTAGAAAAAGATAAGCCATAGGAAGAGAAAAGCAGAAAAGTCTAAAGAAAAAACTGAGGAAAGAGAAAACAGATTCTATGGAAGAGGCGGCAAATGGTATGAGAGAACAGACAGAAACTAAGGAGCAGTTGGTCATTTTTCCCAGAGGAGAAGGAAAATAACCAACTACCTTATTTCCCTAATCCTTTCCCTGTGGGTCCCATCTGTAACAGTTCCAATCTGAATCCAAATTATGTCTGAGGTTTGGGATTCACTAGTAAACTAGCTCTGATTTCTTAATCCCAACACCGGATGGTCTGGAGTGTTGGGATTTGGAGTTAATTAATTCAGCTGCCTGTAACACTCGTTCAGATGTTGCTACCTTTTCATCTCATACAAAGACATTTGCAGATGCTGAGCGAATGCTCTTCCTCAGTTCTTGCCTCCACAGCTCTGAAAAGCATGGACTTATTTTTCCTCAGTTCTTTAGCCCTGTCTTCCTTCATCTCCAAATGCACAACTTAACCCTGTACAAGAACCTGTCAGAGATTCTACAGTTTTTTGTAGTCTTAATACTAGTTTTTTTTTGCCACCTCTTGATTGTGCTTGCTGTATAAAACAGCAAGACAAGGGGCCAGGGAGTTAGCTCAGTGGTTCCGGCGCCTGTCTTGCAAGCGCAAGGGCCCGGGTTCGATTCCCCGGTAACCACATAACAATACTGGGTGTGGAGACCCACACCCAGCAGCAACCAGTACCACATACCACAGTGCCGGGCGTGGTGGCTCATGCCTGTCATCCCAGCACTCGGGAGGCAGAGGCAGGAGGATTGTGATGTG